>LUCH01000359.1:225720-243119 GCA_013368495.1 Paragonimus heterotremus
ACCATGTGCAATGGGGCTGACCAAGAACTGTTTGACGGCAGTATAATACCTGGCTGCAACATGTGATCAAATTCAGCTTTGCGGGCGGGAGTCGGCGCGGTCTAGCGGTAGTAGGACTGCCTGTAGTGTTGACGTGGTGAACTACTTTGTGTTTAACTTCTAGGGGGTCGTACGAAGGAGTTGTAAGTATTGGAGAGCTTTGGAGCAAAGCAGAAAATCGTGGCGCAGTCTCGGGTATCAGGGAACGCAGACTTATGGACTTAACCTTGGTCTGTGTACCGTGCACCGTTAGCAACGTTGTGCAATCCAGAAGGCTCTTTTGTTGCACAGCAGCCCTAAGTCCGAAAACTGGCTGGAAATCAGCAGCGGTAATCGCATTCTGAACGTCTGCAATGGGGAAAATCCAACGAAATTGGCGTCGCAATCTTAGATCCAGCGTAAGTGAGCGCGTGCCGTATGTTGCTATTCGGCTTCCATTAGCAGGTTGCAGGGTGGACGAATTGAGTAAGAAAATCTTCCGCTCGCCGTAGAATTATACTCATTTTGGCACCGGCATTGATGACAAATCTGATATCAGCAGAATTATCTGATAGGAAAAATAAGCGACATGTTGGAATCAAGCCAGAGACAGTCGTCGTCGTTACTAGCTGGCCAGTGTGTTTCCCGAAGGGGTAGATTTGAAAGAACATGGCTGGTTACACTTCCTTTACACTGACCAATGTCCTTGTGGTATCAACAAAATGATGTATTCCTGTTCGGCGTATGTGAACGCTGGCGGTTGAATTGACGTGCACGAGATGATGACCGACTCCGACGAGGAATATGGTTCATCATCTGCTGCATCTGCATTGAGAGTACAACTGTTTGTGCGGTAAGTGCGCCATTTGGTTGCTGAGGTGGGTCGGAAAAGGCGGCAGGATTCAGTTGGGAAGATGGGTCAGCTTTCAGCATCTTATCCCCAACGTCAGCAAATTCCATAATAGGGAATGTGGAATTAAATGACACCAGTATTTCGTGGGTAGACGGAGGCAGGTGTTTCAACCAGAGTTTCCGAAAAATAGAATCGTTCATTTTTCGGGGCCCATGCAGCTGTTTCATGTGTCGGAGTAGTTGCGACGGTTTACGATCACCCATTTCAATATTGGAAAACGGGTGGCCTGACTTCTGTTCAGACAGTCCAACTATATTTTTCATGAATCCTGTTAAGGTGTCTTATGGGCATTCAGAACCCAGCAAACACATGGCAGACTCCGAGGTGTTGGCCAAACTCTGGCCAACGGTTGGCCACAAAATAAGCGAATCAGATAAGGATACAAGCCGGTAATAACCACGATCTTTGTGGTATTCAAACGAGTTGTTAAAAGTTCTAAAACACAACATCATATTCAAGACTTTCAGTCCCAATGCATTCACGACTACCACCATTTTGTGCACGATTGTTTTAATCCGTGCCCTCATTGAACGCGCATTAACAGTTTAACTTGTTTCGTGCGTCTTGATAATGGCTGTGTTGCTTCGTTTGCGGTCTGTGGTGACTCACAGTTTCGTTAAAAGCAATGTAAATGCGTTGAATTTATTTCATTATATGAGTATTCGTATTCCGGCCTTATTAACGGTGGTTTAATTACATAAATTACACGTAATTCGCCAGAAACTTGTATTTTACAGGAAGTGGAAGTTGCACAAGTTCAATGGAATTTCCTACATCATTCCGGATGCATTCATGAATGAATCTCTTGTTTTCTGACACAACTGTAAGTTCTCTATCAGATTGTTTGAGTACGTTATTGTTGCATCTTGCTTATTAGCTGAGATATTCCACTTCTAATGCGTGTCAATGACATGTTTCTTTTGCAGGTTTCAAAGAGTGGAACGAATATTAAGCTCTTGCAGATGTTGACGAAGAACAGGATGCTTAGTTTCTTACGTAGGATCTCCCGTTAACTGCCTGCCATGTGTTTTTAGAAAAATATGTCGTTGGTCCCAACGGTTTTTTCAATAATTCCCAGATTTACGAATTTCGTTGCTCGGTTGCTGAAAGAAGACGGTAGCTCTCGTCGTTGGGTGTATTAGACGCTCAGGGAACACTGAAGAAACGGTCGTGCTAACAGGCATCGTAAAATTCAGTAAGCAGAGCGGTGGCAAAATGTTTCGCTGGCCGACTGCCTGTCTGGCCAAACCGGAGTCGGACCGACTCCGGTGATTGGTGCAGGCCAGATCCATTCCGACTGGTGGCCAGACACGGTCCGACTCTGGGCCAACTCCGTTTTGTTTGCTGAGAAGGTGTTTCATTAATAAGATCACAAACTTCCTCAGCAATTTCAGTTGGGATAAACTGAACCACGTATGACTATATCGTGATGCGAGTTTCGCGGTTCGTACGCCCAAAGTTTCACTAGCCTTATGTTAATGTGGATCAGAAGACAATTAGAAGACGGTGGATCTGCAAACAAACTTTACTTATTGATTTACTCACCGTTCACAAGCGGATCTCAACGCAATTATTAAAGGTTGTAGGAAGCTGGACGTGAGATAGCCCTGGACACAACCGCGTGACAGCTGCCAGAGAGGACGAATGTCGACGGAAATTCCAGTCGACCCTCAAAATTCAAACGAACGTCATGCTGGTTGAGCGGCGTTCTCAACACTAAAACCTTGTTATCCTAGTGAAAGTAGCTTACAGTAGTAGAGAGGCGCGGATTCATTAAACAGCTACGAGTAAAAATGCGATCCCCACGTCAACACACTAAATTTGAGGCTAGTGGTTTGTAGTTACCTTCACAGGGTGATGCGAACCAGGGCAGTAGTACCGGCACGTCAACGGGAGTTTAGGATCTTGGGGACGTCGAAGGTGATCTCACCATGATTACATCGTAGGCTGTGATTTAACTCTATGAGTCCTGAACATAGCTTCCAGCTAACCAAACCACAGTCGGGAATTAAAGATACAAAAGCTGGGAATTCAAGTATTAATGGATGTTTCTGTGAAATCATTTTAAACTTCAACACTGCATCGAGACGTCGAAATAACAAAATACCTCAAATAAAGTGGGTGAAGCTAACAGTCACGTCAGGCTCACCAGTTTGTAGTAAAACAGATGTTTAAACTACACTAATTCTCGATACCGGAATAACAAGCGAAGCCAAGGACCGGACTCACCAAAGATTGACAACGTTTCTGAGGCGTTCAATGACGCTGGAAAGTATTCGGATTGTTCCAAGCATAGTTGAGGATTCGAAGTAACCGAGCTGAAAGTTAATTCGACAAATAGGATGTTTTAAACTGGATGGCAACCACCGGTGTCGTACGAAGGACCAGCAAGCACGTGAAGCAGAGTTTATTCGAAAATGTGTTGTGTTGTTGTTTTTACTCAAGTCAAACAAAAACGTGCCATGTGGTCCGATGCAATAGTTGCGCAATGTTAGCAAAATGAAGTACAAAATAGTGAAAACTCTACAAACGCACACGCCTTTCGACGTTCGGGTTGCGCACATCGTTTTCTAGGAGCCAGAAACTGTGTGTCAACGAACACGAGAGCTACTCGAACGTTACAGTGTCAACAGACCTCACGCTGGCTCCCAACATTAAACCAGTGGCAAGAAAACAAGTTGGTAAAAACGTTGCTACAATAAATATCTATGGGATTCGCCGCTGATCCAAATCCCCATACTATGGACAATCCGGCAGCGGACCAGTCCAACGCCGCTTCGTGATGTTAGACCAGAGTTGAACGAACAATTTTGAGGTTCTTTCTTTCGTCATTCTTCAGGTTCATTGTCCGGCATCGAACCAATCAATTCACACCTCATGACGTTGCGCTTGCCGTTGGGATCAGTTAGTGTCAGAATCTGACCTCTTCAGTACTGATGTACATCCGTACATCCTTGTTTCCTTGAACGAACGACAACTGCCTGCTGCAACTAGTCCGACATCTCCTCCTCATTATTCACGCTGAAGGTTTCAGTCCAAGTGCAATTTCTAGGGTAATGCAAAATCACTATTTCCATGTTTTACAGTTTCTCGCCAGATTGTTCGGGAGAATTCCCGCGTGCTAATTTACTGGGTTTTTAGTCCATCATCACATCCCAGTTTGAAGCCACATGTTCCTGCTATTTGCCATCACCTCGTGACGGAGTATTTGCAGCTCAGGGCTACAAGCGGCTTGCAACGCTACCCTCTCCATCCCAGTCAAAGAGATAACTCAGTCTAGGGCAGTTTCCAGCGCGCTATCAGCATATCCGATGAATTTTGACTTTCAGTACGTAGGTTCCTCGGTCAACCCAAGCAGCCCTTAAAAGTGCTTGCGGTCAGGAAGATAACTATCTCATAGGTGAACCGTCAGAACTACGGCATCAAATCTGTCGTGTGACTTTCAGGCGACATATTTCTGGGGTCCCGGTGAGCCTAACCGTGACGATCTATCAGAGTGTAGCGACCCTATTCGTCATTGTCAACTATGTTAGAGCCACGGGCGCCAATTGTACACTTTGTTTCCAACTTTTGTGTGTACACAAACATTTGTTTGAACGAGTAGATTTACTGGCAAGTACGCCACGCGCTCAAAGGTGCGACTCCGCTGCGTGTTTGCTTGTCGTTTCGTTCTGTTATCGTTCCATCTTGGTGTTCGTTGACTTTCGCGTTGATACCACATGTCTACAATATACTCGCTGTCTACTCGTTGTGTTATTCTCAACCGGTCGTCTTCTGTTTGCTTGATCCCACAAGAGTCTGTTTTAGCAGCATTGAATTTTTGTGCAGGTTCAACGCACATATCCGCGGCACCAAACCAAGTATTTGAACGACTTGGCCGTCGGGATCGTTGCACTTGAGTGAAGGTGCTCGTGAGTTCTGTTTGTCGTTGATAGCCAACTCCCGTCCGCTATGTATCCTCGCGAGACTGTTGTACCGCTGATAACCAGTGAACGAGCTTGTATTTCGCCCTTTACTTAAATAAGTTTTCTTCCGCCGTCTTCCTTGCGCTGACCCTCCAAAAATTTGGTTGTAAGTATCCCTTACTCACTTGCACGCGTCTCATTCACAACTACAAGAATTGTTGTAAGGTAAGATACATTCGGGCCTCCTGCTTTTTTACAGAAAAGCTGTTTAGTCGACACTTGGATAGAAGAATGAAGTCTCAGCTGATTTTCATTCCAGTACACTTATTGTAAATCATATTAGCATTGTTGAGTCTACGCGTCATGAAAATATAATCATCTTATACTCGCAATGGTTTTAAACACCACCTTATTATTGCTACCGAGAGTTTTGGGTCCAAAGAACTCAGCTGATTGTAGGAAGGTATTTCAACCTTATTTTGTTTTAAAGTTCATAATTATTCTTCCCAGATGTACCATTGTGGATTGCTTCCTTAATCTCAGCACTTTTCACCCTTCTCTCACAAACGTCTTGCAGTCACCTGGAGATAACCCCGATGTGTGAAATCCTTCTCAAAATCTTAGCTTACGTTATACATAGGATCTTAAGTAGTTTTGCCTGCCGTCTGCCTGGTACATACGATGACGTTTGTTAGTTTGCATGCTTGTCGGCCTATGCGCGCCAATCTTTGACTGTGCCAACTGTGACCGCAACTTTCCCACCAAAATTGGTCTAAGTCAACACAGAAGACATGCACATTCCGTTTAGTGCAACCGTCACTAATTTTTGTCTATGAAAACCGCCAGGTCAAGTTGGTATTAGCAAGAATCGGTTTCTCTCATCAGATGTGCCGAAGCACTGGCTTCTTCGTGCCCTACTCGACGCGAATTTTATCATCTGCCGCTGTGGCATTCCCCAGGTTGTACTTTGGAGTGCATCCGGACGCGTTTGTACGCATTAATTCGGCAGAGGAATACCGTCCTCGCTGCCCATTAAACGACTTTCTCGCAGACCAACACGCCATCAGATATTGCGTCCCAAGCTGCTGATCACTCTGAGTGCTTTTCCTGTTTGATCCAAACAACGATTACCCAACGGGAGTCCAATAGCGGAGCCTAAATACACAGTGATGAATTACAAGCTATTGCCCACAATGTTCAGGCAGGCATTTTCACAATAGTGCAAAACATTTCATTGGTGATCATGCACGCATTACTAGCCTTTCCGTACACCTGGCGTTTTGTAACTCGACGACGTGGTCGCGTTAACGTGGGAAACCACGCAACCACGAAGCAGATACCGAGAACTAACTATGTAGCTGCACCATCTGCGTGAGAAAGACGCTGCGCTTGCAGTTTTCCGGCAACTGAAAGACTGCCTATAAGATGAAACCGTACAGAATTCCTTATTTTTATTTGCAAACGATGTTCCACTTATGTACAACAACATTTTGCGTCATCTTTATATGTCGTTCAAATTGATGAAAGTGACCTTGTAATACAATACAAACATTGTGCATGTCGGTCTGCTCTTTTCTTCGTTCCGCGGTCGTTTGACGATACTACACGAATCTATCATCCAATTTTTCAGCTCCGTTTTACTACGAACATCGTCGCATCCCGGATCGCGCTTCAGCAGTCCACGGCAACTCTGTGATATTGTTCGCTTTCGGATACTGGTAATTTGGAATAGGGTAGCGGTCATCTCGAACACTTGTGAGCACTTTCCTGCGAGTCAGATCTTTTTGATTGTCGCAACTTGCTGGAAATTCGTAACTGTTTTGTCTCACTCGTTCACTCTGTTATCACCGACAGCTTAGTGAGGAACACACGAAATTACGAAGTCTATTCAGTGACTCGTCTTGACCAATACAATCCGTGGCCTCCAGGATAATTCAGCGAATGTTTACCAGATGTACTATCGGCTCATCCGCACGTTGGTGGGCGACCATCTCATACGGTTCTGCCTCCCGACTGGTGTCTGGTTGATCCGATCACTGGAGAAGAAGTATGACGAACCTTAAAAAACATGGAAAACACCGTTCCGGGGTTGGATTAATTGTTGCCCAAACATCTAAAGAGTGTAAAAGCTGATGCCTTGGCCGGATACTTCACCCTTTTCCCGCTAAACCAAGACTTTCCAGTGCACTTATGCATCTCTCGTATCACGCTTGTACCTAACGTAAACAGTCCTCCATCTCCCACCCGGCTCAGACCCGTCGCCGTATCCCCAACGCCGATGTGTTGTTTCCACAAGATATTGGTCGATCTTTGGAATACGTGCTTGCAGCTGCCCGCTCTCTAGTTCGCACTTTTACACCTTGACGGTTGCCTCGAGGCAACTTCACTGCTTCATGCGCTGCTTCAGAACTCATGTACCACGCCTTTAAGTCTGTGTGCGGATTCCTTCGACATGTCCAAAGCGTTTGATTCTATCTCACATTATTGGATTATCAGATCGGCCCGAGCCCTCGATGCTCCTCCACTTCTAACGCACTGCGTTGCCGACCCTACCGGAACAATTCCGCCAGGCTGAATGGCCTCGTTCTCCGATGCAGCGTGGAATTCGCCACGGTGACCCACTGTCTCCGCTTCTATTCAGCACAGCGACGGGTGAGATGTTGACATTATCCCGACCGAAGCTTGGCTACCAGTTCCACGACACACGGGTTAGCGGTTTTGCCTACGCCGACGATCTGGTCCTTCTAGCTGAGAATCCTACGCGTCTCTCAGCCGCTAGTGCCCTGGGACTATCCGAAGTGAAGTTCAACACACATAAGACTAAGCTCATGGTCATTCGCGGTGACCATAAACATAACGCAACTGCTGACTAGTCTATCCACTTCCACTTGGACATTATATATTCACCAAGCACCTCTGACGTGGTGACCTATCTAGGTATCCCGTTCACCCGGAAAGGCAAAGCGTTCACTAATTACCAGCTGCAGCTTTGTATGATGCTGAATGGAACCATCAAAGTGTTCTTAAAGCCACATCAACGCTTAGAAGTTCCAAGACAACCTCTGATTCCGAAGATGAATCACCCATCAGAGCTGAGCCGAGTCCACTGTAACACGCTGAAAGCTATGGACTTTACGGTTCGCCAGTTTGTTCGGCAATGGCTCCGCCTTCCTAAAAACACACCAGTCAGCTACATTCACACCCCAGTTCATTGACGAGGTTTTTGTATCCCGAGTTTAGCTACTGCTATTGCCATCTCGCGCAAATCTCGAGTGGAGAGACTGCTGTCCAATCAATGTTCAGTTCTGCGGAACGCGGTTAAGGATAACTCGTTTTGCCTCATTTTGGGGAAAGTGAACATCCCGGTACGCGTTCAGGGAGTAGTGGTAACGAACAAGGAGGAAGCCCAGGCGGCGTAGATGGATGAACCCTACCATTCGCTAGACGGCCGTGGTCTTTAGGAAGTGTCACGCTCTCCACTTTCAAGTCGTTGACTGTTTAACCCAAATTGCATTTTCCCCAGATTGTGTATCCGCGCCTCCCAGGCAGAATGTAGTCTCGGATATCCGCGCGATGGCCAAAGTGACCATTCAGTTCTCTGCCATGGCAACTGCGATCAACCGAAAAGCCTTGCTTATATCCTGCAATCATGCTGTTTAACCCAGAGGTGTGTTGTGCTCGGCACACCCGCGTGGTCAGTGACCTGGCGAAGTGGCCGCGCGACAAGGGCCATACAGTCATCGAGAGGTTGCGAATACCAAGGGCAAGCTCGCTGATCAAACCCCATGTGGTCGCGGTTCGTGACGGCGCCATTGTAGTGCTTGAGGTCGGTATAGTAGATGGCTACCGAAGCCAACTCGTCTGGGGGAACAAGGTCGCAAACTACAGAACCGACCCTCATAGTGTTTTCATATTTTGATCATTTCATTATTTGATTAATTAGTCCACCACAGGTCCTCCCTACCTATGGCTATGCTGTGAACTCTGTTTCTCATTCGGCTGTGATCATCTTTTTCAGCGTTATTATATTTCCCCCTCCAAGTGGCGCTACTTTCCGACTGAGATTGCCCTCTTGCGCAATCACGGATTTTTGCCCACCTACTGCCTCAAGTTCCCTAAAAGCCCACGACATATTTATGCGGGAAACCTAGCGTCAACTGTTGCCACCTCCCTGACAGTTTTCTCACCATGGAGGACAACTTTTTGTCCCGATGCGTGAACCTTGACTGTGACAGCACTTCTGTGCCCTGAAGAGCATTTGATTTTGAGAGACTGGCCGTTTACCTTATTTTCCTTTTACTACTTTTCCCCTGTATTTTTCTCTTATTCTAAACCCGTTTGTTATATACGGCACACATAAGTTCTCGAATGATGACTGGACTATCAGAGCTCGCTATTCTTCCGGAAGGACTTGTCAACTGATTATTGTTGCTATCTGTGCAGCGTCTAAATTTTGAAAGACAGCTTGTTTTCACATTCACCTTTTTACATATCTGTTGCTTAATTTTGGCGTTACCGTTTGTTCTCCCCTTGAGCGAAGATGTATGTATTGCTCTCCAAAATAAACGATATAATAGACCGTCCGAACTTTAAACTGCGTTTTGAAACGCACGATAATTCAGATTCGCAGAATCACTTTTTTAAATGGGCCGAGGTAATTTTTCAGGCAGTTAAAGTTAGCCCAGCTGAAGTTTCGAACTGTGGACTCCTGTTGGTTGCTACAACCATTAGCAGATGATATCGAAGGTTGATAAGCAGTTGTCAACCTCTCCTTGTGGCGATTTGATGACCACCCTGCGACTTTCTTTTATGATAATTATATCCAGTAAGGGAGGGATCTGAGCAGAACAATGTCGCTTCGAAATGCCGTCATGCTGTGTCATCGCCTACCGTCGTATCAACATCGACAGGGACACCCGGAATCCGTTCTCAGTCCGGACAGCACCGTGGTGATCAGTCTATTTAGAATGAGTTGAGGTCACCCATACTATGTTAAAGAGAGAAAATGCTGAAGTCCCAGTAAGTTTTGTAGGTGTTCAAGAACTACATCATCAGTAGAAGAGTTGCATGTGGAAAAACGATACTGTAACGAACAAGAATGACACGAGTTGTTTCCTTTTGTCGTGCAATCGTGTACTACTCCAATATCCTCTATAGTTAATAAATGCGAATTAACTATACACGTCCTGTGTTGTTTTGCCTAATTGTGTTTTGTGATCCTTCTACGTTTCATCGCTATTCTATGTAGTTCAATGTTACTTACAACATTTGGTGACGTGCTTTCACACTATTTACAGGGATCACTGAAGTGGATCGATTACCCACTAACTTAAGCGATCAAGAAGTGGAGGATTATTTGGAAAGGTTTGACATTTGGTGTCTCACAAAGTCTCATTTTGACGAAAAGAAGAGGGTTACTTTTTATGTGCATTTCATGGAAGCTTATGCCCTCGTCAAAACATTTGGCATTCCCGGAGTCACCAATCAATAGTTCGTATCTTGCGCCAAAGAAAATACTTCCTCAACACTTCAAACCCTTGAAGTTTGTAGCCGTTAAAACAGTCAAGTTCAATGTGCCAATCCGGTCGGCATCCTAATTGATTCGTGACTTCGACCTACAATTGCAAACACGAACGTCTAGGTGTGTATACTCCATGTAGTCGGAGGATCAGCTACATGATCGATTGATTTCAATCCTACTCATAGTTACTCAAAGCCAACACGGCTCATGTGCAACGAGTAGTCCGTACTTTCTCAGTCCAACCGGAAAACCCCTGTTGACTTTTGCCGCGCTCGTTCACGCCGAACGATCAGATGGCCAACAGTTTTCGAAGAGTATTGTGTCTAATATTTTTATCCAGCGTTTCCATTCTTCTGACCTTTTATGGGGAATTTCTGTAGAGTACTATACATTCATATTTATTTACTTATTGTTATATACAGTCTACATCAGTTGTCCTTGTACAAAGTGAACACTACTTGTTTGAATTGATTCGACTTAACAATACAAATTTGGTGCGCGCGTCTCATCTCTCTAACGCTCCTGTTCCACCTAGATCGGGATTGCTTGTAGTGAGCTATTCAGCGACTGCATTTCGAACTGACTATTGGCGTTTATACCTTTGTACATGACTAGTCCACTACAAGTTGTTCAGAGCAACCAGTATTTGTCATTGCTTTCCTGTTATTTTTGCCACCAGACCACTGCTAAGTGCATCCGCACCGACAGAAAACGCAGTCTTCTAAATCTTTCTACCCCACCACTCAACCGTAAGGACGTCAACAATCACAAGCACTCAAGTCTGGGATTTGAAATCAATAATTTTAACCCCAACGGCGTCAATCAAACCGCGCGGCTAACAACTTGTGTCTTCTCCCTCTCCGTTCCAGGGCTCGCAGCGGCCACGTATCTCGACCAAGCGCAGGAAGCAACAGCGGAACAGGAGGAGGATTAATTGTGAATCATTCGGTTTTACCGACTTGTACGCATCTGCTTTTTACCACGTTGTCGTGCTTTTGATTTACACGTGTTGTTGAATAAACGCTTCCTACGAATTCGTGTGCTCAACTGAGCGGTTGCAAATACGGCATCCACTTCATCAGTTCTATGACTAACTTCCGCACTGACCAGTTCAGCACATGGATATTCGTCCCTTGCACAGTGCGGAATATCACATAATTATTTATCATAGAATGGCCATTGCAGTTTTTCGCGTTGCTCTTATATCAGTAGTCTGCCAATCAGAATCAAACTGTTACCTGCCATATAAAGCCCAGACCGCTGGAAAACGTAAGTTTTCGGATTCATCAGTTATCGTGAATTCTCGTGAACCTCACTGAGCTCATAAAACATTGCATTTGTTCGGAACAGGAGTAGATCACTTTGGTGCGGAGCTGCTGTCCACAAGACACAGTAGCGAAAAATGCTGGCATGGGAGCGCCTCAAACTCACAAGAGGTTATGCAAAGATACCTCATTTTCAGCTTGAGAGAAGTTGGGTCTCATAGATCCGTAAAAAGCATAGGCTAAGGCATCAAGCAAAGTCAGCGCGAAAGGCCAACTTCGACTCGAAGCTGTTCTACGGCTACGTGCCGTCAAACCCTGCTCTCCGTGAACACGTTGGCAGCCCCACCACGACCAAGGGTGAAACCTCGGTCGATGATCAGAAGAAAGCGGACCACTTGGGCCAGAATTCCGCCAGTGTACATCGGCAAGACAATTTCGAAGGCTCAACAACAGCAAGAGCCAGAATGACAGCAACTGTGATGCAAAACTTCCCGACGTCAGTCTCCGAAATACAGACAATTCTCCAGTCACTGGACCCATCGAAGTCCCCGGGATCAGACGGCATTCATACCGCTCTGGTTCGCCCCCTGGCCGAGGTCTTGACGAGCCCGTTATCCACACTAATCAACATATCACTGAAGCAGGGAAGGGTTGTTCAAGGCTGGAAAGTAGCCATTGTGTTGGCCATTCACAAAGGGGGCACAAAAGCGAAAGCCACAAGCTGTCGTCCCATTAGCCTGAAATGCCTCCCGTTGAAAGTATGCGAGAGAGTAAACAGAGATCGCCTGGCTTGCTTTTTGTCCAGTAGTAGCCTCGTAAGTGTCATACAAACATGAATGTTGAAGAAAGCTCGTGTCTGTCAAACCTCATCTGCTCCATAGACGGGTGGAAGTTTGCTACCTCGACTTCTGTAAAGAAATTGACTCGGTCAACCACCGACTGCTCCTGGAAAAGCCCAAGTACTATTACATAGCACCCGAAGTCCTCGAATGGGTTGAAGGCTTCTTGTCAGACAGGACATTCACAGAGTCCGTTGGGGGGGACTGTCAAACGTCCAGGGGGTTCTCAGCGAAGTATCAAAAGGATAATTGCTGGGGCCCATCCCGTTTTTGATGTACATTAACGACTCACCTGACAAACTGAACGCGTCTTGCTACATGTTTGCTGACGATGTAAAGGTTGTTAGCGGTCCCAATCGATATGATCTTCAGGCGGATCTGATTAAGTTGACCGCCTGGTCGAAGGACTGGGACCCTCCACTCAACTTCGGTAAGTGCCTTAACATGACTAACCCCGATAGAACAGAGGCCCGTCGGTACCTCCCGGGGGTGAACGAGTCTATCTGGATTACACGAGCGGGTGAAGTTAGGGACCTGGAGATCCGCCTCTGTGGTAACTTCATACCGGCGGCCTAATGAACGTTTGATGCAAAGAAGGTCAGGGCGGCCCTGTTTCAAGTCAGGAAAGCAATATTTCCAGGGGACCATGGTGTGTTTATACCGCTGTACAAGGCGTTCGTGAGACCGAATCTAGAATATTACGTTTAGGCATGAAGCCCGCACCGACTTAAAGTGTCTGGAGAAGGTGCAAAGGTTGGCCACTAGGATGGGTGGTGGAATGACAGACACGGACTATGCAACCAGATTGAAAAACTAGATCTGTTTTCTTTGGGACGCAGACGACTCCATGGGGACCTGATCGAAACTAATAGTCCTGCATGAATTTACCGATGTTGCACCGAGCGCTGTGTTCACGGCTAGAGAAGCGCCTCACCTAGAGGGTCACCGGTTGTCCCCGAACAAGCCACGTGCCCATACGTCAGCCAGAGCCGAAGTTTTCACGAACAGTCACCAACCAATGGAACAAGCTGCCGGGGTATGTAGTCCAGGCTACCTCGGTCGAATTCTTTGAGAGCAAGCTAAATCAGGAATGGGAACGCCTAGTCCTTGGTATGACGTAATCTATGTATTATTGTGGTCTGTTTGCTTGAAGTATGAATGTAGTTTGCTAGCTCGTTGGATGCATCTCTGTGAGTGGGCGTACAATTAGCCATGCGTTCTCATATGAGCAGGTATACCCCTGAAGCCGGCAGGTAACAGGAGTTCTGCATGCGTAGATGTATGCGTAATCATGCGGTGCCGAGATGCAGTGGGCGAAACCTGATAGTTTGCCTAACGGGAGTTGTGAACAGTGAATTAGAGCGACTTGGAAACAGGACTCACACAAGCACGAGCATCATTTACTTTTCCCCTCCACTCTTAGTTTACGTATATCATTGTTGTACCCATCACTGTCCGAGTGCCCTCACCCACCTCCACCTTACTTCCTGCAACTGTTACTTAAGGACCGACCCCCCGCACGGATACGTGGTGCATGCTCAGGGCTGTAACTCGGTGCTGCTAACCTCTGCCAGCGTTCCAAATATGTTGTGTTGTGATGATGAAAAGATAGCCCGGATTTATCTGTGGTAACCACTACGCTTCTGTTCAAGTGATCTAGATCGGCGATCGCAACTGGTGAAATAGGTTAATCAAGCGCTACTCCCACCCGACCCATGCAGCCCAGGGTATCTAGGATGAGCGAAGTAGGCTGACTAATATGCACATATTCACATCTCTAAACAAACTACAAAAAAGCAGCCCAGGTAGAACGGCATGCATTGCAGAACATGGTTAGCCAGCTTCCCGTTCCCTCCTTGAGACAGTATATGTCATGTGGAAGGTCGCTTCCGCTAAGCATAAGAGTTGACGGATTTATACCTATATATATGTATATATGTATTTCGTCCTTCTTCCACTATCCTCTCATATTTGTGTGATAGGGTACATCAACCTTCCCCAATGTTCTCGGGTTACTTCATTATACTCGATTTTTAGTCTGTCAGCATCGAACTTTACTAGTGTTTGTTGATTCGCATCCAACACGAACATACTAGGAGCCTTTGCTCTGCTGTCGCGAACCAGCTACGTTGAACATGAGCTGTTCAGGGCTAAGCATGAAATTGGATCAATGACTACATGTGTGCAAGCCTATATAAATGTAGACGTACCATGCATGCCGGCTTGCACATAGTATGTTGGTAGCAGTGAACACAATATTAGACGTATGCGTCAGTTCGTACAGATAGACATTTACGAGTATGGATGTTGGGACGTATGTGAATGCAAGTATGGCTGAACACTGATGGGTATGGATGCATATCTTCGATTCGTAAGCTGAAGCGTTCTCATGTGTATGCGATTTCTCCCGAGTAGAAGTAACAGTTACGCGGGAAACTCGAAATTTGGTCCAAGTTTTTTGGCCGATGTTGTCTACGCATTTTTTGCTCTATTGGTGCCGTGTGCACCAAAAATCGCATTTGATTACGGTTGTTCGTTACTGACTAGCGTAGGGAATCATTACGTATTGAAACTTTCAGGTTGTATTGCATCCGTTTCTGTATCTTATGTATTGTGTAATACTTGTTTCCATTGTCACTTAAGCTAGCCGGACCTAACAGTGCTGGGACTCATTTGAATGATGCAGCGAGCACCTGCGGCCGTTACGAATGCAGAATGTCTGTGCAAAACAGTGTACAGTGCCACCAGCGCCTGAAGTGGTATCACTTCAGATGCATTGGCCTCAACGAATACCAGTATAAACAGCTTCCTTCTTCTGCATTAAATCTTATCTGTGTCAGCTATCGGTTTGACGAAGGTCAAGGTGCCGCTTTGCTGCTGAGCAGTCACGCACGCGTCACGAAACGTGAAGCGGCGCGGAAAACCTGCGACTGTAACTGCGGAGCTTGTCCCCTTAGCACCATATGTCCATCCGTTTCTTCTATGGGGAATAGAATGGAGGAACACCAACGGACTCTGTCCAAAATTAAGTTGGAATTCCAGTCCCTAAATGGACACATAGCGCTCGCCCTCCCTGGTGTTGCAGTTACCAAGAAGGCAGTTTCCCTGTCAACTGCACATATAGAGGAGGTAGCAGCGAATACGGAACAGAAAGCTCTCAGGGAAAGGAGAGTTGTTTTATGGGGCCGCTTCCATACAGCGTCTTCACCAGCCGAACTAGCTAAGTCAGTCTTAGCTTCTTCGTTCTCCCCGGACGTTACAAATATCATACTCGACAGCAGGCTACGCGCTAGAACGATCAAAAAGTCACTTGGGCTTTTGGTAACCTTGCCAGCCACACTGAGTCCCGAGACGGTGGTGGGAGAATCGGTGGCTTTGAACTCCACCGACGGCCACCAGGAAGGCGCTGCTTTCGACCGCTCTAAGCAGGAGAGAGCGAGGCGGGAGCAGCGAAACAAAACTAAGTCACGAAGCACGGCAGAGAGGAAACTACAACTGTAGACTAAGGTCGTGGTTTCTACTCCAGCAGTATACACTGAGGCACATGTGCCGGCGGTGGATACCAAGAAAGCTGTATCCGTGGCTGCCATCACAGCGGCCGATGCCCCAAGCAGGGACAAAAGTGTTCAAGACACCATACGAATATCTATCTCTGATTTACTCACGCCAACCACCGCCAAGAGGCCTCAGAAAATTCTTTCTTCCAAGAATCCGAAACGATGAGTCCCTATTGGGGATGCCGCCTCTAAACCAAAAAGTATTTTATGAGCAAGCCCCACAAGCCATTTTCATGAGTGGCCCGTAAAGCCGCGCAAACGGCCGCCTTTCAAATCCTGCATCCAGCAGACGAAAAAGTCAAAATTTCCGTGGGTGAAAACTCTCGAACACCCTCAAAAAAGCGGAATTTAGCAGGTGTAAAGGGGTTACAAGTCGCGACGCCGAAAATGCTGGTAAAGCATCCTGCGGGGGGCGTTGAAGTACGCACAGGCAGTGACGTCGCATCTACGGCCTCAAACGATGGCCATCAGAACCATACGGCAGCACATGCCAAGTCCGACACCACCACCCTTCTCAATTCTAGATGTTCTTTCCCAAGCACTTCCTCGACATCTCCTCTCTCTTTACTCGAGTCGTCAAGTGGGGAAGTAGCTCTTAGTTGCATGTACGCGAACTGTCTGGGTTTGTTCAGTAAATTACCGGAAATCAGACAGTTAACCCACGATAATTAACCCCACATTTTTGCTTTCACGGAGACCTGGGTTACAAGTGACATAAGTGACAGTGAACTGAGTGTCCCCGGTATTCAGTTTACCGAGCTGACTCTGCCCGAGGGTTAATGGAATGTTCTGCGACTTTCTTTCAGCATTGTCTCCCAGCACCCACGGTTATCGGTGGATTTTATTCCTCTGACAAATTTGATGCTCTGTGGCTTCGACTGGCTTTGAGTGGCCGAGATTCACTCCTAATAGGGTAACCCATCCTTCTTGCTCATCTGACGTTCCAGACGACGACACTCGTCTTGTAAACCGGGACAACTTCCTAGGCCTACAAAACTTGGATCATCTGCTTATAAGGGACGACGTTAATGGACCGAAAATAAACTGAGCAACAATTTCTCACCAGAAGTGTGAAAGCTGATTCTCGACTTCTTTATCGACGCTGATGCGATGGAGAGCGTGGACACAGCATGCCAACCCTCCGACACGGCATCGTTCTGGCCAGATTACCTCCCTGTTCGAGCTAGTTATCACTAATGAAAGCCAACTGGTAGACAGGGTGGTCATCAGGCCACCACTTGGACACACTGATCACTCTCTGGTCATCTTTGATCTTATCTGCTACTGGTTATAGCAATCAGTGAAAAAGTCCAAAGTTGGAAACTTTAATCCGGCTGATTTTAACAGCCTGAGAAGTTACCTAGTTTCACTCTATTTTGAC
>LUCH01000360.1:0-52627 GCA_013368495.1 Paragonimus heterotremus
GTTTTTAAGAAGTTTTTTTAGGGGTGTGACTGTGTGTACTTTACTCAGCCCATTTCGCTCCTCCTAGATATCCTGGGCTGCAGGGGTCGGGTAGGAGTGATGCCTGATTAACCTATTTCACCAGTTACGACCGCTGACCTCGATCACAAGAACAGAAACGTACTGGTTACTACAGAGGAATCCGGGCTATCGCTTTATCATCACCACACCCTGGCCACAGGGTTGATTGGTTAAAATTTTTATGACGCCTATTTGAAAGCCTGAGAAAGATGGCGCTTTGTGTCGGATAGAAGCATACTTAACCGTCCCAGGACCTGCAGGTGATGTGTATTGAACATGGGGAATCCGCTGTAAAGTCGCTTTTTTTTAAAGCCATCACTGTTTACACGGCGCACGCAAAACCAAAACGTACTTGTTACTTAACACTGCCTCAGTAATTCTTTAATATATGTTGTGCCACTGCGTTCACGTCACTATTCTGCTCAAAATTATCTATGCACCTAGATAATTCTTTTGGTTTTCGATCGAAAAAGCTTCAGTTTATCCTTGTAGATATCTGAAGTTTCCTTGAAGACCATTCTAGAAAATTGCATGAAATGTTTCAGGTAAATAGATGAGGTCCGATATGTGTTGTCTCGGTCATGACTATGACGTTTTGGCGAATGTTACCGCCCATGTAACTCAGACTTTCATTCGTTCCAGGCGATGGACAGTTGCTTAAACGCAGTGACCAGTAAAAAATCCACAGCCGATAGCAATCGCGCGATTGGCCATGCTTCCTCGAGGTTGTTCCAAATCAACACCGTACAGACGTGTTAACCAAGCATTTACGCCTGACTGTCCATTGCTGTTTAAAGGTAATGTGGATTCACCTAATCCTACTGTAGACGGTTAGTTCGTATTTTAAATAATGACGATCGCGAGGTTTTCATGTTTGTAGATTGTTCTGCGCCTGTTGATGATGAACCTCTCATTCCTTTGCACGTCGCCGCTCATGAAGACATGTCGAATGCTGTCATTGACACCGAGGTTGTCACTGATACTGAGTGTTCGATTGATACTGACGACAAATCTACCGTACAATCTACAATGATTATTTGCTCTGGTATGTCCATCACTTACTACTGTTAAGCCAGTCATCAAGCACACCTACGGTAACAGAAGCATTTCGAAGAGCTGCCTTAAGAACAGAGGTGTTATAACCTAAAAATCAACCACAGTAAACGGGTAATCATGCCCGATTTCGAGTTGGAACAGGACCTTCCGCCTTTGAAGGCTGCAGCGATGCATTATGAAGAGCCTCCAACAAAGAAGGCTTTGACGCAGTTCCCTTACAACTTCGTCTCACACTGCGAGACTGCATCAGCTTCTACCGATGCAACGTGTTTGTCACCAATTATGTCAAGGAACTTGCGCTTTTTAATGACTACGTATGTCAGTTCCCCTACGTCAGTCATGGAACGTCCGGCTCCTACGTTGGAAAGTTCGAAAAAAGAGGGAACCTTGCGCAGACCCTAGGTAAGTGCGTTTCAAGAGAGTCTAAATGTAGATTTGTGCGAAAACATGAATGCCAGATTGATGACTGGAGAAAGACGCGTGGGTTCTACGACGCCTTAACAAGTCCATGTCGTATACAATCAACCAATGCAATCGAGGGGGTGAAACGGACTTTTCTTTTCGTCTGCCAGTTGAGTCAGTTGACGGTCTGACTGCTTGAAAGTAGGCTTGAGGATGAAAAACTGCATAATAAATTGGTAAACAGGATTACAGATTTCGTGGTTAATTTTCAGGTTGCACATCTAACACTTGCTGGGGGAAGCAGTTGCAAAGCCTGTATTACTAACGCCATGGGGCTTATAATCCACCAAGAACTAATGAAGGACATAAACTGGAGAGGTCTGAATGGGAAGAAGTCTTTTTCCGGCACATTGTTGGCGAAGGCTGTCGTCGAGAAAATCCAATTTTTCCTGCATATTAACTTCCAGATGCAACATTGAAGTGTTCCGCGGGAGTAACACACCAGGAAGTCGAAGAGCGTATTCAGCGGTTGATCCAAAAAATCAGGCAGAACATTCATTGCAAGCGCAAACCGCTGGAAACGTTGCCAACAGCAGCCGACGATGAAGAGAACTCTTCATGTTTCGCGTTGTAATTGTTCAATATATTTTCCCAGTACATATGATTCTTCTGTTTGTGGCATAGCGCCTCCCAGGACAACAGCAAACGGTCATGTTGGTAGTCTAATGTAGAACCGAAGATTGGACGTAGTAAGTGCTGTTTGACGCTCAAAGCGCGTAATCGCGAATGTAGTCTGAGTGCAGTTTGAGTGTGGCTTTCTGAGTGTCACATGAGCGTCACAATTTGTCCCGTTGTTACTCTCAAACTACACTCAGGCTACATTCAAGCTACACTCGTGCTAACTGGATTACTTTTCTAGGACTGTTAACAGTCCAAAAAATTTGATTTTTCGGTTTTGAAAATTCAAGCTTTTAAAATTTCATTCTTCATTAATAGGAGACAGGAGTCGCCGACTGTATGAGCCTCTTCACTGAGCGTCTCCACAGCGGGATAAACAGAGTGATAACTGTCTTACTTTCAGCGCACCACCATATGTGCATCTATTGTAGTGACCTGCAGATAACCCCGATCTGCCTGGTGTACGATGTGTAAAACCCTTCCTAAAATCGTAGCTCACATTGTACATAGGAATTTAAGGATCTTTGCCTGCCGTCTGCTTAATGCATGCGATCGTGTTTGTTTGTTTGTATGCTTGTCGGCCAATGCGCGCCAATCGCGCCATATACACTCTTCCAGCTTGCTCGCGCTCTCGACGGTCGGATCCTTAGCCTCCCTAGCTACTTCGCGTATCGGCGTCGTCTAGAGCTGATCGGCACCAATTGTAATTATCGGTATTTCTATTTCCCCTCTGGCATTCTTGTGTATACCTGAGAGAGCGTTAGTTTATTGCAAGTACGCACTTAACTACGATCTTTTGGACCAGTTGCAGTCGCCTGCCCTCATCTTCGCGAATGATATGAAAGTGCGGAGGACAGTCTCCTCAAACGAGGATAGCGATACACTGCAACAGGCCTTGAATACGACTTCAAAGTAGACGGTGCAACGGGGCTTGCTCCTAAACCCGAAAAATGCTCTTTCATGTACCTGGGAGATATCACTTATGTCAAGGCATACTCTGTTGGAGGTCGCCTAATGACACAGTGTAGTACAGAACTTGACCTCGGGGTGTTGGTATATGAAACCCTCAAAAGGCAGGCTCACAAAACACAAGCTTGTGTTCAAGCCACGTGAGTGTTTGCGGCTATTCGTCGATCCTTTGCTAAAGTGTCCAAGGAGGCCTTTTGCTTTCTCTTCTCATCTCATGTTCGTCCGAGACTAGAGTACGGCTACGCCGCAGTGTTTCCCTGTACACAAAGTGAGGTATCTCAACTTGAAAGAGTACAGAGGGCAGCCACACGCATGGTTGTTGGGATGAGGAGCCTTTCCTACAACCGGCGGGTAGAGTACCTGAACATGTATTCTCGGAGTTATGGGCGGCTCCGCGATGACTTTATTGTGATATGCCGAATTTTGCGAGGTGACATGAGTGGGGAGCTCAGAGCAGATTTCCCCCTCTGAACCGAGCACAGATTCCGGGATCATCCACTCACAATTCTTAAACAACGATCGGGACAACTTCATGCTGTATTTCGACTGTCACGGCGGGCCTTCAGCAGTTGGAATGAACTACCAGCGCAGGTGGTGCTAGCACCCAATGATGTGGTGTTTAAGCGGCTCCTAGATTAACATGATGGCCCGCTGGAAGAAGGAGGATAGTTAACCCTTGCTTACTCCGGTATCGAGATGCTCAGTGAAGAGGCTTACACAGTCGGCGACTCCTGGTTTCTGTAAATGAACAATACACAACAGAGCCGCTCAGAGGCCACATCATTAGATACTAGCAGTACTTGCGCTGATAGCGCATTCCAGCCATTGAGGACCCGTGGAGACGTGAATTAGGGGGTAAAGTAGTCTCGGTCGCTGCTTGAGAATCGTGGGAGGATGGCCCTGGAATCTGTGCTCACTTCAGAAGAGGAAATCTGCTCTGAGTTCCTACCCCATGTCACCTCGCAAAATGCGGCGTATCACAATAAAGTCGTCGCGGAGTCGCCGGTAGCTCTGAGAGTACATGTTTAGATGCTCTAATCGCCGATTACAGTTCGGCCTCTCACGGCTGCATGGCTGCCATCTGTACTTTTTCAAGTTGAGATACCTCAGTTTGTTTACGGGGAAACACCACGACGTAGTCACACTCGAGTTTCGGACGATCATGAGACGAGACGAGAAGACAAAAGGCCTCCTTGGACCCCTTAGCAAAGGATCGGCGGATAGCCCTAAGCACCTTCCTAGCTTTCGCACAAGCCTGCGTGGTGTGAGCTTGTGTTTTGAAGATTTCTGACTCCAGCACTGCGAGGTCTTGTTAGGTATTACATTGCGGTAACAAATGATCTCCAGCGTGATAAGCCTTGACATCCTTGACGTCTCCCAGGCGCATAAAGCAGCATTTTTGTGGGTTCAGAGACAAGTGATTTGAACTATTCATGTTGAGATCGTGTCCAAGCCCTGTAGCAACATTCCACTGTCCTCATATGAAGACTGTCTTCCATACGTTCGTGTCGTCAGCGAAGACGAGGGCAGTTGACTGCTTTCTTCTAACGGTTGCTACCCCGGCTACGAGGAGTCGACGAAATATGACGGATTCGAAGAACGCGGTTGCAACAGAAATACAATTGATATATATGTTTTTCCAAGAATTCTTTCCTAAGATGTACACTACATACTTCTCCATAGAGAACTTTCCCAGTTCTGCACACTTGTAAAAAAAAGGCGATTCAAAGCGTTCATTACTGACATCGTTTAGAAGACCCTTCAGGCTACTCGGGGCGATTGACCAGAAATCCGGTCGTCTGGGGGGTAGTTTAGGTGGCCTTTCGTTTCTGCTTCGTTACCACTTCGGTTCTGATTTTGAACCATGATCTCTGTTTAGAACTGCCTACGCGAATTGTGCGCTTCAAACACAGATCTCAATCGATTAGACTGCTTCTCTACACTTCTTGATGACAGCACCTACGAGTGTAGTGAAGAGTTAGTCCAGGTAGTTGCTTCAGCCAATGTGGACTCCTGTGCACGTCCAATTAATACCAGTTCTTATGTTCAAGAGGGAAATCGCCAACGGGAAAATGGGCTTGACCTCCATTGTGGTTTGGGTTCTGGTGTTCGCCATACTTCATGTACCCACGGCAACACGGATGCAGACATTTAGGGGAGATCAGGTAGGGTTTTGTCATGGTCAGCAATGTATTGATCACACAACCACTTTTTCACATTTCTATCCTCCAACAGTCGCAGGTTCTGTATGCTGTAAAGGTGCATTCCATTCAGTGGACTGATCTCTGTCCTACTACCATTTTGACGCAGTGGTCAGGCCTGCTTGCTGCGTTGGTTCAGAAGGATGTGGTAACTGTTCGGGTATAACTGTGTTAACCTAGACGTAAGACAATTACTTTCAGGAGTAGGGTAAAACTGGCTCTAAGAACAGGACTGTAACATCAGGCTTGTCGTATCTTATTTCACTCGGCACATACGGATTCCGTGTTTATTTAACTGATCTTTTCCACCTTTACATGATACTTAAATTCACGGTTTTGTGTAAATATGTCCGCGTTTTCTCTGTTCATGTCAGATCAAAGGTGTTAATGTATTTGTAGATGTTAATGTATTTATAGACGTCCGTCTGTTTTTTCGGTTACCTTTTGCTGTATCGTGGGTCGTGTACAATCGGTCGGGTTTGGAATATTCAGTCGAAGCATTCGTTTGAAGTGTCGATGCTTTCCGACACAACATTGATACCATCATAAGGTTGTATGGCGTATCGATAACGTATGACTGCCTAGGTAGGGAGACATTATCCTATGAGTATACGGCGAAATACTTTTGTAGTTGAGGCACTGCTGTCTCCTGAATGAAGTAGAAGCGGGTTAGCAAAGGACACTCCGGTCGCCCAGCGGTAGACCGTGACCACCGGGCCTGTGGTTAAATGTGCCGTTCGGTTAACTATAGTTGGGAATTTTTGGTGTGGCTTTGAAAACAGCCACTATGTACAGCAGTATTCAGAATCAAGCGTCAATGTCTTATCCGCTGTGTTCTTGAGCTAAGCAACTCTCCCACTACCAAGTAGATGATTGCCTTCTGTCTGGGCTCCTAAGAATCTTCGTATCCTGTTACTCCTCAGATCAGGCTTTTCAGTCACCTTGCCAATCTTTTTTCGTGGCATGGGCGACTGGGAAGTATCCGAAGTTATTGTGGCTCTGACAGATCTTGCCTGTTTCTCATTTACATCCCCTCAAGCCAAGACATCTGGTACGTACTGATGCTTTTACTGTTCGCATCTCCGAACATACTTGCAAATAAGCCATTCTGACAAGTATCTTTTTAGCCTGGGACTGGATGCTTACTATGTCCCGCCAAAACGCGTCCTTATGATTTTAACGTTGTTACTCACCTGAATTTGCCGCTGGGTAATGCAGTGGCTTAGCGGTGCCTTCTCATTGTCTCTGGTGACGTTGAGGCGGAATCTCGTGACCAACCCTGGGGTATGCCTCGCACCGAACTCTAAGGAGCGGCAATGCCTGATCGACTAGATCTCAGTGACTCATTGACTGTGTGACGTTAGACACAGCACTTCAGTTAAAGCTGGTAGACGTACACCACAGATGTTTGCCTGTCATATCCACCTAGGCTATTACGGACGACAATTCAGGCGAGGTCAAGACCGCTTTCTGCGATGTCCCCTTTGCTGTTCAGAGATTACTCAAACACGTTAATCATTATGCTTGCTAGTGATATGGGCTCACAAAATGTTTCTCTTATTCCAGAAGAGAGCTGGTTTGGTGATGTTTTTTGGGTGCCCGGGAGCGACTCGATGACAATGGCGACCGACCGTTATGGGTGTGCGCGTCTTACAGACTGCACAGACGGTGACATGGCATCACGTGAAGACCGCGTAGTGCAACTGGGGTCAAACTGAACCGCAGGCGAATTGGTTTGACCTCCGTCATTAATAAGGCTCTGGCATCCATTATACTTCGTCAACTCACTGCAATTCGGGAAACAAACATTAAGGAAGAACAGGCTGGGTTTCGCCTTGGGCAGGGATGTATAGATCACACTTCTACTCTTCGTCAAATTCTGGTTCAGCGACGTGTATACCGCCGGCCAACAATCGCCGTATTCCTCGATTTTAAAGGTGCGTTCGATTCGGTGGATTGATGTACACTTTTAGAGGGGCTTAAACGTGAGAGTGTACCGACTAAGTGTGTGAACATACTGTCGGCGGTCTGTTCTCATAATTCTGCTTAGATTAACGTTTACGGCGAACTATCTGACAGTTTCAGCACCAGGAGCGGCGTACGTCAAGACTGTCCCCTTTCATCATTTTTGTTCAATTTCGTCATGGACGAAATAATGGAGTACTGTCTGCGACACTCATAAGATGCCGATGTGGATCTCCTACTTGGTGGAAGGCTGACTGACCTTGATTATCCTGACAACGAGATGTTGCTGTTTGAGACTTTCCAAGCAGCAAAAACAACACTAGAGGCTCTTTTGCGTTCTGCTAAGTACTTCGGAATACGTTTTATAGCCTCAAAGTGCAGTGCTTTTGCAATATTGGTGTGATTACGTAGATTTAATGTTAGATAACAAAGCAATGGAGGTTGTTGACCGGTTTGTATACCTGGGAAACTGCATCAGCGGCGGAGGTGTTGGGAATGAAATAGAGGCGCGTATTTCTAAGGCTAGGGCGGTGTTTACTAATCTGAGACAGCTATGGTGACAGAAGGGTATTTCCCTGAAACTTAAGGGCCGCGTATATCAGACAACAGTAAGGGCTGTATTATTTTACAGCAGCGAAACCTGGTCGCTCAGGGTAGGGGACGTGAACCGTCTTCAGGTATTTGACCACCGATATCTGCGTTCAATCGCTCGTATCGGGTGGCACCAACGAGTAAGCAACGAAGAGGTCAGAAAGCAGGTGTTGGGAATTTATTGGCAAACGAGTTCTTTTGCCCAGTCACTACATTTTTACAGACTTAGATGATTAGGTCATATAATAAGGATGCCAGCTGATCGTTTGCCACATCGAGCAATGTTTGCCGACACTGCGGCCGACTGGCGTAAGGTGCGAGGTGGACAAATGGTGACCTGGCGTATACAAATGAAATCGTTCACGAAGGGGGTTGGTCACGGTAGATCAGGTTCGTCTCCCAGGCTGGAGCCCTCGCGACTCACAGAGTCGATGGCTTGAAGCATTAGGTGAGGTGGCGGCTAACCGAGCTCAGTGGCGTGAATGTTGTTTTGTTTGTTCGAGTTGTCTGTGAAGTGAGTGCACTTAATGACACGAGGCAGTGAAGGCCGTAAGGAAGCTGTCTTGTTGATGACGTCCTACTTTCACTTACAGATCGATTGTTTGTTTGCGAGGTGTAGGCGCCTTGATGTTTTATGTTTGAATATAGACGTAACTGCTTTTAGTAGTTAGGTCTCTTCCCCTTCTCATCTTTTTTCCTTCCCTCTTTCTGCATGTGGTTTTTTCTTCCTGGGTTGTGTGGCAGTTAAACACTAGTGTCAACCGTGGATGTATTGCTGTCTGTGATAATAATGAATATCGTCTTGCCGATTTGAAGATCTTGACGTTTCGACCCGGGATGTTTGTTGAACATTTTGTCCACGACTTTCTGGTTCCCGTTGTGGTCGTTGATGATAGAATAAAGTCCAGTGGCAACCGAATATTCTGACCGATGTTGACCTCAGCCGGAGATACTCCACCTGACCTTTGTGGATTCGGTGTCGCTGGGCAATGCATCGCAAACGTATCCAACTTTTCTTTGGTAGTTTTTTCTCCCTGAGCCTTCTGATGAGCACGTTTGTTCGTATTAACGAAATGCTGGGTCTGGCCTTTAAACTGCGCATGTGAGTGACGAATGAATGTGGTTAACACCGTTTGCAGAAATTTACGAACGTCGACGAAGCAATATGTTTTCTGTTGTTACTCACGAACGTTTCCAGGCCTGCGAAGATCTTTTGGGGTTGAGCTATGGTAGTATTTTTTATGGCCTTCGGCACTAGGGTGTTCTCTGGCTGGTTGATGAAGACATCCACAGCAATGTGGAAGTTCTGTCCTTGAAGTAGTCCCTCAAAATCTAAGTGGGTGTGGGTTTTGACGCTGCCGAGCTAGGCTACGATTGTAGTGAAGTCTTCCGGAGTACCTCAGAGGCTAATGCTTCATTGTGACAACAGTGTACGAGCTGTCCAAATTCTTCATCCATCTCCTTCCGGCAGACATCTGCGCGCCAATGCCTTCATTTTATTGATTCCCAGATATCTTGTGTGAAGTAGGTGGGTTACTTTGATCAGGAGTCCCATCTGTGTTACAATTCCTGTAAAGAGTAGGCAGTTCTTGGAACTAGTTAACGAGGAACGGCTCCCAGCATACTGCGCCGTGTCACCTGAATTTATTGATTGCGGCCATTGTGTGAGTAGAAAATGAATTGCTATCTGGGGGTTTGTGTTACATTGGGTTGTCTCATGGATCATCTGCGAAACAACTGGAAGTGTGTGGATGATCTACGAGAATATCTGATTCATTTCCCTCTCGACTGATACGGTTGCAACTACCAATTCTTCTGCGTCTGGCATCTTTGACCCAGCCGTACGGGATGTGCATCCGCTTGCCCACCTATCTCAGTAGGTGTATACTTGATTTGAATGTCATTGTTCAGCAATATCGTGACCCATCGTTGAAGCCTATTCATCTTGTTGACAGTAATTTCGTTATTTGGTCCAAAGACCGCAAGCAGTGTCTTATGACGTCCAAAGAGCATTTTGTAGGATTTCCTCATGACAAGCATGATTACGGGAATTTCCTTCTCAGTTTGACCATAGTTCTTTACTGCCGGGTTGAGAGAGCTGGCCGCTTGAGTGATCGCCTTTGGGGAGCTATCGGCGAAGATGTGATATCACCGCCCCCACTCCGTAATGAGATTCACTTACAATCTTGGGGTTGGTGTCAATGTGGCAGCAATTTTTCCAAGTTAGGCATCGTCTTCACTCCATCAAGCATACTGATACTCTGCACTCCAGTTCCAGGACTGATCGTTGACCAACAACAGGTTCATGGGTGTTCGGGTGCGGTTCGTGTCAGGAAGGATTGCACTAAACTGGCTGACGAGAACCGAAAAAGAACTGAAATTTGGTATATCTGACGGTATGGACATCTGGTTAATTACCTTAGCATTGTCAGAGCCAGGGCGACGGCCGTTGTAATAAAACATGAGCCTCATGTTAATTGAACACATGAGGACTGAAAATTCCTCCCGATGGATGTAGAATCCTTATTTGTTGATCCGTCTGAGTATCTAGTCCGAACGCCTTAGTAGGTCGTCCTCATCGGCGCCAGTCATCACGATATCGTTAAGTTGCACTTGGGATGTTTGCCACATCGTGTCCATTATCTTTTGAAAGAACACAGGCACATTCTCAACGCCAGATGATAAACGTGTGTATTGGAGCAATCCGTGGTGGGTACTGATCGTCAGCAATTCCCTGGAGCATGGCGCGACTTCAACCTGGCAATGGGCATCTGTCATGTTTAGCTTGGAAAAGCATCGCTCATCATTAACAGTGAAACGACCTTGACGCGGTGTGACGGTTTGCGTATCTCGAAGACTTATTGGGCTAACCTGGACGGTGTGGACACCACACCGACAGTCATTCGTACCAGGCAGGTCAATAGGTAGACGTTTGATAAACCACAGTTTCCTGGTCCTCCAGGTTGGGGGTTGGAAGACAGTTGGCATCTTTTTCCGGAAAACATACCAGTTTTGGTACACTGCCACTCACCCACTGCTTTGCGGTACAGGCTTTTGAGCTAAAGACTTTGGTTAAGAACCCTAATCGTTCTCCTGTTTAAGTCTGGGCGTCCTGGCAGTATCTCAGCTCACATACAACGTATGACAGTTAAGCATCAGTGTGAACCACTGATGTATTGCTGTTTGTGATGATGGTGATCATTCAAAATAGTGTATATATCTTCCTGCAGAAAAGGGGGTATTGATGATCGTCCACCGCAGCGGTAAGACCAGTGAATAAGTCAGCACAAATTCACACTTTCCAGTTTGGTTTCCTCTTGACAACGATCGGTGCAGCTCACTCGGAGTAGTTGACTGGGTGGATGACTATGGCCTGTTGCTAGCGATATTATTTCTGATCAACGAATGCTAGTGCTGCATAAGAAGTCGGTAGTTTGAGTCGGGCAACGTCTCGCATCGAGTTTCAAGCGGGAGATGCTTTTGTCACTATACAGCAACCAAAACCTTCTTGAAAGACTTCCGAATACTTCTGTCGAAGGGCCTGAACATTTCCGATGGTTAGTTACAGCTGTGTCTCACAACAACGAGCGCTAACAGAGATACAATGTTACAACTGGTTCAGCGTATGCTTCCCTAACCGAAAATCCCCGGCCCAATCTGGGCCAGGCAGATCCAAGTTTTAACTGTTTGTCAGATAACACGTCTCCTCGAACAGCTTGTCCTGAAGTTCGTCAGTGAGACGTAAAAGGCTGCTGGATACGTTATGAGTCGGCCTGTCTGTTTTCGGCGTCGCTGGCTCGTCACTGAACTCGTAGGTACGCTTAGATAGAAGCGTAATGTCCGAGATTGTATCGAGCTGCAGCTGCACGGATGTATCGTTGATGCAACTGGTGACGAAGTTTCGTCAGCTAGCAAAGTTGATCCCAAACGTGGCAGACAGACCTTGACTTGATGAAATACTTCTTGGTCGATCGCTTTGCTTCGCTTGTGTATTATCTGTTGGAGGTGGACGATGGTTCTCCTTGTGACCTCGTTGATTGCACTTCTGACGGACATGCTGTATGAACTAGCAAAGACGAACACAGTACAATTCGCTACGGTTCCGACAAGCAGTAGACGGCTTGCCTGAAATCATCTCTGAGCTTGCGATTCGTGTCAGCTAGACTCCAGCGTGAACGGCATTGGTAGCTGTTGAAGGAAACCCACGTTTCACTATTGCTTAGTCATGTTTGAGGCTCAGCATGTTAGGTTCACCCTGTCCCTATCACATTTTCTGTTTCCGTGCGGTGTAAAATTCCAGCTTGATTCCCCAGTTCTGCCTTGCCATTTCTGGTCTCTTTTTTGGCGTTTTTGTTGTTGTACACAAAGGCTAATAGCCTCTGATTTGTTACTTTTGGAAACTGTTGATCAATTAGCTGGTGTGTTGATTGCCTATTGGGCTTTTTTCAACAAATAACTAATGCTGTGAGCTTCCGAGAAGAGAGGTATCAAGCTTTTTTTTATGCCACAACCTAACAGCATTAAGCTACCGAATGCGTCTGTTTTAGGCGTTAGGGGGTGTCAGGATCGAAAGCTGTCATCTTTGCAGACCTTAAGATTTATAGGATTTTTAGGAATAACTGGAAATCTGCAGATTAGACGAAGTTGAGGGTGCTTATACACATCTAAATCCTTGTTGGTCGGTTTAAAAAGAAAAGGCAAATGGGAAGATTGTTTCAGTTTTAGAGGATCGACACTGGAAAAGCTACGAAGAGGAAAGTAAGTAGATTATGAGCTCACCAAACGCACGTCAATCTCACTAAAGCAGACATCAGTTGTCTTTGAGAGTATCCTCATCTTCCTCCAATGATTCTGATGATCAACTCAACCAAATGCCCGGATCGGTGTTCCGAATTTGTACGTCGTTAGGGCGTCCATAGTTTCCTTCCAAAACCGCCTTCTTCCTCGAGAAAACGATTTTATCCAATCAAAATGAACGAAAATATCATGAACAGTCGGGGGATAACCTTCGCCATTTTCCACCCGTTCGATCTTTATTCCGCTCTGCTCATTGGTGGTCTACTCATCTTAACATGTGGCAGTTAAGCATCAGTGCGAACCACTGATGTTCTGGTGTCTATGATTATGATGATGATACTCACCTTAACTACTATTCTTGGTAACCGTCCCTCGATATTCTGATTCCAGTACGTTTGTAGGTCGCTGTGTACCATATAAATATCCTGTAATTTCTTGTCGCACATGCTGTTGGAGCGGAACAAAGCTGCTTTTTGCACCCCTCTTTTGGTTTATCTTGAGGGCAATTGACGGGGACATTCGCGTTATTTTCAGGACCAAGATTTTCCGTGTTAATTATTACGAGGATGAGAATCTGATTTCTATCCAGCTCCTTATCATACCGTGAACGAACCAACGCATTCTTTCGAGAGTTTACAACATGTGTCAAGTCTGCGGTTAAAATAATCTGTCGACGATACAGTTACGACTGGCTCTGATGGGTTATTTCAGAATGAACCTATCTGGACGCCTAGAGAGTGTTCTGCGCAAGTCGGACGGCTTATTTAATGTAGCTTTAGCTAGTTACCTTCGAGGCGCCTATTTTTATTGAGAGGTGTTGGGGTTGATGGAAGATCCTGTATACTAAAGTCAAGTCTCTCGTATGCCGACGGCGCATTGAGAACTGCCTCGGTTTTTGCAACCTATCTGAGTGGGACAGAAAACATCGTGTCATATCCTGTTTTGTAAGTCTACGTTGTATCTTCTCAATAAGAGTAATGTGATTTGCGAAGTTTGGACGACGAGCTTGGGTATCTAATTCAAGATGGAGGTACACTAGCGAGTTGAACGTAGTGGTGAAACAATCTGAGTGAAACCGTTCAAACACTTTAATAACTAACTCAATAACTGATTTGGCTTCCTTGGCTTTTGACACACTGTTGGGAGACAGGCTAAGGTCATTCGAGGCAGTCATGCCCAAGCCGTACTCGCCTATGGTGGTATCCAGTTTTTCGTCTCAACGCAATCTGTACAACCTAAATGACTTTGGCCCTTCGTTAAGTGTTAAGTGGTAAGGAGACTAACTCAGAGGTATAATATATTTAAATCACCTCATAGCTTCCCACTTTTTATCGCATTGTCCACTCTGCGCCAAATTTAAATATCATCAGCATATGATTGCGACAGAGAATTGACAAGCTGTGGGATTTAGAGCATAAATACAATAAAAAAGCAGGTTCTAACTTGGAACCTTGTGGGCACACTACCGATCGCACGACACCAACCGGACAAAGCCCCATTCACTTTGACAGTGTAGCAGTGATCTTGGAGGTAATCGGTGAACCAAATGAATAGAGGATTTTGTATACTAATTACGCAATTTCACGCGAATTCTGGAACATCCGAGAAGTTACACTCGCCCCTGATTGGCCCATTCGGTGGCCTAGGCCCCAGGCCACCCCAAACCTAAAATGCCGTTGTTGTAAGTCACAATTTTGCCTTCGGGCTGAGCAGTAAATAAAGCTCGTTTGAAGGCCATCTTTTTCTTTGTTGGGGGTTCTAAGTTGCGGGGGTTGAAATCTGACACTTGCGCTTTGATTTTCGTACCGTTTTGCAATATCGTAGCGTTCGTTCATGATAGAGATACTGCTAGCGGTCTTTGCGTGTGTTCTTGTCTTTCTCTATCAGGCGGGGTCGTAACAAAGGGCTCATTACAATCATTGCCTTTAAGAAAGATGATACCACTGTGTACACCTTGCAGGCTCTGGAAAACTTACCTTCTTGAAGTGAGATTGACAACTGTTTAACGCAGTTCCTTAATACCAAAGAAGTGATGGGAACATGATCCGGGGAATTATTTTCACGTATCATTAATAGTTTCTGAAAAACGGTGTTTGATGTGCAACGAATTGTTTTAATGACATCTATGCGCTACTTCTAGGTGGATGCACTGACTTTCTGAGGCTGGCAGCGAACATACTGATACAGGTTGCCGAAACCGTTGGTGGCTTCTTTATTTGAGACGGATTACTCATCTGCGCAGCGCAAATGAGAGATTGTAGAACGGCTTCTACTGGTGGATGCATCAGAACCGTACAGCTTTGCACTGATTAAACTTATTGTTCAAGTCTACTGATACCGAGGTTTGTCGTTTCGCACAGCCGTTGTTGCGCGGTTGCGGACTCTGTAGCTTTCCACGCCTTCTCCAACTGATACGTGTTCCAAGCTGGTCTCCTTACTACCAGTAAGTATATTGTGCAGTGTCGAAGTGATTTTTTGCGCTCGAGTCGTCTAGATGGCTTGAGTAACTGCGTCCACAAATTGCCAGTGGTCGTCGAGTAATAGATACACTGGTACATCGGTAAGCTCTTTGGTTATGGATATCCGATCTGCCTTGTAAAAGTTTGTTACGAAGTTTATGATCAGAAGAACTATCTTTGTTTCACCTATTAGTTCAAGTACGATGGTTCCTTGGTCACTACATTCGAGAGAGGCATTACTCAGTAGGTAATTGCTCATGATTTTTGCCGGTTGGAATATAATTTAACCTGGAAGGTTTTTGAGATACGCTCTATCACCTGATATTTTCCGCTAAACGCGTGTTACGCCACAAAAGTTAGTTGTCTAATGTGGCAAGCGTTTGTACTGAACTCACGTGCGTGCATACATTCGATTACCTGTCATAATCACACTGGAACCTTTTCTCCCTTGCCTCTGAATAAGCATATTTTCCTTCACACACATTGTATACTGACCATTCAGTCACATTAACTTTAATATGTCTTCCATGGACGTATTGCAGATTACACGTTAAGAATTGCACCTTGCCCACATGTGTCATTTTGATGACCTAACTTCTCGCCTTTCCAAACTCATACTGTATATGTGATTGTATTCAGTAAATCCTTATACGTATGTAGTCAATAGAAGTTAGTTACTTTCCATGCATCACACAGAACGACGCCCCACAAATCGGTTGAAAGGCTTCGTGCACAGACGGCGATACATAGTTTTGCACAATGGTCCATTTGGGCATTTGGCTTGGCTACTAACTTGCAAGTTTTGGGCTGTTTTCCCTGTCTTCACTGCAACTTTGCTATATAAGGGTTGTTAAGTTCAGTGGACGTGAATGTCGGCCAGCATCCAAATAGTGAAAGTTATTAGAAGCAGTTTGTCTCAGTAAAGTAGTTCGTATCCAGGCATGTGAGTGCAAATGAAGAAAAAGACAATTCGTTGGTGGCTGCCAAAACTCAGTGACTACGGAGGTTTGTAATAGTGGAGCCCCAAGGTCACTCTTTAACCGTTCAAACAGTTGTGGTTTGATGAAAGTTACCCAGCGGTGGCCGATAAAATTCCTGTTTGAGTTCATTACGAGTATGAAATTTGATGACATGTTTTTGATTTCTTCGATAGAAAACGGTATATTCTTAAGGTGAGTGATATAGTGCGCGTGAGTAACACGAGTTGACTCCGTGGATAGTAAAACTGCTTCATATCCATACTGTTTAATGTGGCGGTGCCATAATTGCATGAGAATGTGTTGGCACTTTGGTCGAACCTTCTGAATTCGCAAGTGACATCATAGTGGAGAGAGGGAAGTTTGGTCCTCCAGCGCTAGGGTTTATCATTTTATTTTTGCTGTCATACATAAAACAGACAAAGTGTTTTTAGGTGATCATTTTCAGATGATTCCGGTGGATATGATATCTTCAATTTGTGACTGCTTCGACTGTGGGATTCGCTTCTTCCATGATAGGGTAGTGCTTCTTACCAGATACAAAGTTCGAACAAAGGAAGCATCGTTCATTCTATTTCGACTCGAAATGGCTGCAAAAGTTATATCGAAAGTATCAGCTTTTGTTCAGTAACTGCTTATGAATAGATTTTCGTGACACCTGCATTCTTCATTCTCGTGCAAACCTTCGAAAAAACGTTAACAGAAGTTGGCGGTGAACGAAAGCGTTGATTTTTTCAGAAGATATTATCTCCACTGAAACATTCTCACTGTCTGTTGTTGAGATTACAGATCGGGTGGGGTCCAGCTGTACTGTTTGATGGTTTCAATTATTATGCAGGCTTCAGTTTTGACGGAAGAATAACGTCGGTCGATCAGCGCTGTAGCTCCGAGAAATTCTGCCCCTGGTTGTTCATTTTGCATTAAAATGTCAACGTAGGACTTGCCCGAAACATGACTACCGCTGGTGGTAGGTGGTAACTTCTGCTTTTGCTAGGTCATCCCTGATGGGTTGAAACGATTCACTAACGTCTCGCAGTAGGGAGAGAGTTCGATTTTTGACCAGTGGATTACGTTTGTCTAAAAGGGATTAGGCGTAAGCTTTTGCCGACTACTTCAGTGTTTAATGGAATCAGTCGCAGTTCTCGTTTTTGCTTGCAAGTTGCAGAGATATAGGGGCAAAATTTTGGTTCGTGAATTTTACATTCGTCTTCACAGGAAAGATAGTTGATAAGTATACCGAGTTTGTTAAATTCATGAGGTTTCACGATTGTAAGGAAGTTATTCAGCGTACGGTTCGAATGGTTTCATTGCTATGAGTGTTGTACCATTTGAACTAGCTTCGAAACGTGTCGGTCGCAAGAAGGTTCCTGCTTTGAATTTTTTCAGGGGATAACTTGCTATGTGATCAATAGACCAGCACATAATTGAACACGAGTTGAGAAGATCTATTATTTGCTACTTAAACCTTGTTCCTTCCACGACCATCGTATGGTGGCCGAAACAAGGAAACAATGGACGTAACAAGGCTGTTGATTGGCAGTGTCTACTGACAATAGTCCATCGCATTCTTCATCCCTGTTAAGCACAACTACCATTTCCAGAATTCATGAAAGTCACGTTTTTGACGTTCTTCGTGCGTTTTCGGTAGCGCCACAGGAGATGTTTCTTCCTGGGCGATTATATGACAATCATTGACGAGAATGTTTAATTTAGCAGGGTGATCATAACCAGTGTGGTCCTCCGTGCGTTCGGGCTGCCGAAACCGACCGACAATCTTGCGACCGCCCCTTTGCGCGCCGTTTACACTCACTCTCCCCTTCATAGCACGGGCATCTATGGAACAGCATGTTGTATATCAGTAAACCTTGCATATTGTGAAAGCTGTACACGTGAAAATGTTTTGTGATTTCAACTGTCAAATTTCATCAATTTACTTGTTGGCATTAAGCCATATTCACTACCTCTTGTTCTTGGCAAATCTTGCATAGCACACTGACTGTTATTCCAAACAGTACACGTTATTCCCATTTGAACTTCTTTTGTAGTCCCTACTACTATGGACATCGATCTCCAATGACTCAGTAACCGTCAGCATTTTGCAGTGATCACAAGTGAATTATGGCACACTCTTCAGCTCAGGTAAGCGAATCATCACACGTGCTCAATATCCCTAAGTAGTATAAAAGTGTAACGTGAATCGCTTATTTGTTATCTTTATGTAGAGAGCTAGAAAAGTCTTTCGACTTTTGTTTTCTTTTCCTCTTATTGTATCCCTGTATCGTTTTTCCTTGACTCGATGTCAACTTGGGATCACTCATTTGGATTCTCCGTTATTGTTCTGTATCTCCATTGTGGTCTAGACTAGACAGATCACACCAACACCTTGGGACAGTAAGTAGTAAAAAAACACCGCAGTGGAGTCCCAACATTGTCTCAGAAGTGATACTAACGTGCCTTCTAACCGAGTTTGATCGATTAATTACGCGTGTAAATATGGCCATGTGTGTGTGAGATCCTGGGTCTTTGGCTTTTTACATCTCTTTTTTCCCCAGTCTTGTTGGTGCATTGTATAATAGATGTTTTGGCTGTTTTTCAGTCAGACCTTAATTTTTGCTTTTTTTCCTTTATCCTTTCTAAAGTGCACTAAAATGTACTCCTATACGGAGCTAATTGCAGTATATTCACAATACTTTTCTTTTCATTTTGCATCGTATAGTTGAAGTCTCTCACTGTTTTTTCTTAGAGGTATAGGTTTCACTTTCGTACTATTTTCTCAATTGGTTAACCAACATTGACCGGCTGAACACAAAAGCCTCACTCGTACGCCTCCTGGTCTTATTCCTTCGGGTATACGCTGGATACGTTGCGTGTGGGTTGAACCACAAGTGGTGTGACTCAAGCCAGCTGTGGTGATGATTAGGCACAGGCGTCCTTTAGCGTTTTTTCAGTGTTCTTTCGATCACTGTGACAGGCTAGTTTGAAGGGGATATCGCCAACCGTCTGTGTATATAGTTAGATGTGGATAATGTTTGTGGAATCACTAAATATGTTTGCGTACAGGCACATATGAAGAAAGTCAGCGTGATTCAAACCAGCTAGGGAACTGCGCGACAGATGATATAACGCATGAGTAGTTACGACAACGATTACAATTCCCTCACGGATGTTAGTGTTTGCATTCATTACTTCACTGTGCTGTTGTTGTCCGATTAGTCTGCACCATTGGAGTATTGAGCAGTACCTCAGGAATTGTTCAGGTTATCTTAAACTACAGCCGAAAAGTGATATCGGAACATCTTAGGTGGGAAAACATAGTGTTTATACAAGTGAAAACTTTCTCATGAACCCTTTTTTCGAACTTCTACACAATTTCCACAAAACGTAGTACTCTTTTTGAGGCGATGGACCAAGGCATTAAAACACTGCTCTCAGTCACGTTTTTGAAGGTTCCCAAGCGCAAATTCAGTAATTTGCAAGATCGATCCTCATGTAAGGTCTTAAGTACCGCGATTCTTTTTTATTTTCAGAGAGAAGTAGAAATCGTAATGGGCTGGGCATAGCGATTATGACACTTATTCTGCAAAACTGATCTCAGGCTTAGTCTGAAAATCTATCTTGAGTTGCCATCTGTATCTAGACGCGTTGTGGAGCGTGAATCAGAGGTTCAAACCCATTTTGAGGTGACCCCTCACAACACCTAGCAAGCTTTCAGCAAGTACATTTTAGTATACCAAGTGAACGTCAGTCTTCTAGTATCGTGGCGATAATTTCTTTTCATGAAGTGTATGTTCCGATCATCACTTTTTGGTCGACCCCTGACGCTTCAATTTCCTCGCGGCTGCGCGATAACTTTTCAACGCGTTGGGACTGAAGTACAGGGTCGTACGTACGTGCTCAGGTCTTGCCGTGGATGTGGAATCGAAAGAACCTTCTGGACTTACCATCGCCGAAGCTCCGGAGGTTTTTCTGTTAAACTCAAAGTGATACCATTTTTCGTCTTTGGATAGGTCATGCGAACCCCTTCGTTCACATTTATTGCCTAGTCCAAGATGGTTACGTAGAAAGTTTTGAGAGTCGGGATACTCAATTTCAATAGGTGTCGATGCTGACAGTAGGCGATTTTTCAGATCTTCTACAGCCTTTGCCTCGAATATAGTTACGTTTTACTTATCGGCGGTAATCTTGGGTATCCATTGCGCGGGGCGCCCGCAATGCTACAAACTTCAGTCTTAAATTTCAAACTTCATCTGGATGTAGTCGCTCGATCTGTGACTTGATCAACAATAGTTTTCGAACTTCTTTACATTCTTAGAGACAGCTGATTCTCGATGAATAAAATCTAGCGCAGGTTGATCGTCTCATAGATCCGATGTTATTGGAACTCGTTGACAGTCTACTTTTTTCGTTGCTTCTGCCTGAAAGTGTAGAAGCGGTTTCTTTTTAACAGTGTTGAAAGGTCAGACTCTAGCGTAAACAACTTGGTAACATTAAAATGAAACCTTTACTGTTTCCCATGTTGCGCCTGTTGAATAGGATGAGTGCGTTGTAATTTGCTTTTCGTAACTGTGTTACCTAGCGTTAATTCATGTCTGTTACACTTTTTAAACTGCAAGTTTTTAAACTGGAACGCTGATGCTAATTGACATATGATTTGGGTTGTATCCAGTCGTCCAAGCGTAGATGCGTAATTTCCCATTCAGTGAAGTTTGTCGATCACCATCATCATCCTCGTCATCGACATCATCATCGCTAACAGTTTGGAAATCACGTTTATCCTATGTTTGTCTCGATCCATCTCAAACCATTTGTTGGGGTTAGACAAACTCACTGGAGAAAATTCTTCCGCGGGAAAAATTATGATATATCAAGTCATTTCTAACATGTAGATCGGCACTTGTTTCGGGTACGTCTTCACGCGCCCACATGGCCGCAGTCAATTGTTTCTGTATACAGTGAATTTTCTCATATGACTTTGCAAAGTCTGTGATGGCCAAGTGTGTGGTTTTCGCGGAATATATGCCTTGTCGATGTTTTCATTGGTTCTTGCTATTCTGTATTCGGGGCAATTCGGAAACGGTTGTTTTTCGCGTTGTTCGACCGAGTTTGTTCCTATTAATTGTTTCCATTCGTGTTCAGTAAGATTAGGTTATAACACCATTTGAATCAGTCGTAAAAGTTTGGCTACCGACAATAAACTGTCTTTTCTTAGATGTGGGGTCTGGGTTTTTAATCGTTTTGTTGTTCTGTTTGTCTACTGTTCTACCGATCAGTTGAAATATTGCACGATTTTTAAATGTGCAGTGTTTGCCTTCGGGGGATTTATCGTTTAGTTGCAACCACTCCTGCTGGTTTGAATATATGCTTCCAAAAATGTTCATAAAATGTGGCCGGAGTTCTAGTCCAGGCTGCAGTGGCAAGGATATGCACTACTGATGAGCTCTAATGAGAGCAAAACTCGAGTGCAATGCTTCTTTTCGAAAGAGGCCGGTTGGGATGTCTATGGGAATGCAACAGCTGCAATCAATCGTGAGTGATGTTCAATCTATATGAAAGTCAAAGTCCCCTACTACTTATCAGTAATCAAATACCGCTCAACAAGTCAATGATTTCCGTGATTTCAACTTGGAGAGAAGTCCTAGTCGAGGGGTCATCGATTGGAGTTAACAGACAGTAACGGTGTCTCCTCTCGAGGCGGCCGGGCAACCTGATCGTTACTCACAAACGAAAGTGGTTGAGTGTTCACATATGACAATCCGGTCGTGCCTAACGTGAGGTCAATGGCGCAGCGGTAAACACGGTTGCCTCCTCATGAACAACGTGTCCGTGGTTCAAGTCCCGGCATTGGCGATGATATGCACTACTGACGAGCTCTAATGAGAGCGAAACTCATGTCTAATGCTTCTTTTCGAAATGGGCCGACTGGAAAGTCCATGGGAATGCGACAGCTGCGATCAGTTGTTAGTGAAAACCAAATCCCCCCACCACTCATCAGTTAAATGTAAATTGCGTGTTTTTCGAGGTCGGTTTTTTGATTCTTAATTAGTGCATCCCGATTCCCCTGTATTTATATCCCAACAGAGAAGATCGGCTACAAAAGTTGTTAGTCTTCTCGTGTACCTTCTTTCGCGTAGATTAAAATACTTCTAGTCGCACTGTGGTCAAGTACATCGTCGTACTTACATGGCAGTGAGCATTGGGATTACTCCCTAGTCTATGCTTTCTAGTTGGATCACCGTCGATTTTGTGCAGGTTGCCCCGTCGACACATATCTCATGCCTGTCCTTGATCTGCTGCGCCACAACAGCCGGAACTTCCACTTCAATGTATAATCTACCTGTACACTTATCGGCGATTCACTTCAACCTTAACTGCATACTGCGTATTTTGTCCTAACCAAATGATTTCAGTGCGTATGTGCTCACTACCAACTACTCATATTAACTTGCGGAATCATGTTTTTCCCTTTGGTGTTCAGGTTGTTCCCATTGATCTTTGTAACTGGATGTCCAATCTCTCTGCTGAAGTTTCTCGACAACCGCTTAATTGGCTTGCTATCCCAGGTAAATATCATACAAATGTTTCCCGAGAGGTTTGGGATATGTATCTACTAGTTTACGCTTACCGATCTATTCTTATTCCGTTAACATTGTCTCAATTAGACCGTTCATTCGGCTTGTCAGCCTTAGTTGGCTGTTTTAGCCCATCAGTTTGAGATTGTGTAAGTTTACTTGGTTTGATTTGGCAAACTAGTTATCAGTTGCTGTTCTGTATGATTAATAGATTCCAAATTGTGTTGATTACTTTTACAGGAATAGGCACAGTGGGGCACCTCCGTAAGGAATACTCTTATAACGACGTGGTTGCTATGCCGAATTTAGTTCATGTTGTTCCCCTAATATGTGATAGATTTACAAGTCCATTATAACTAAATTCTCATTACTCTATTAATCGTAACCAAATTCTTGGGTTTGCTTTGACGAAATGGGCAGAATGAATTATAGCTCAGCCGAACTTCTGTAACCGATGCCAATCTAGCTGATACAATCTTGCTGCTTATATGCGTATTTCGATATTATGCTCTCGTACCAAATGGGTAAACCCACCGCGAGTAAGTGCAACACACTGTATAACTGATGCTCTGCTCCTGTTCAGAACTTTACTTAGAATTCTTAAACTGTCGTGGAATAGAGGTGGGTTGTGACCTTCGGGGAATTGTCTCACCAAAAGTGGCATGCCTCTGCGACACTCACCGAACATCTGTATAAACATTCTGTGTGATAAAAAACCGTGGAACGTTGGTTAAGCCGACAGTGGGATTTTGCTCCTTAGTTATTTTCAAGCAAAACACATGACGTTGGACTCTATCTCTCACTCTTAGGTACGTTCTGCAGCTCCGGATGGCAGTGTGACTCTGAAGGACTGCTTTGTTTGCACACCTTGAACAGTGTTGTTGTCCTGATTATTACCTGTTCTCGTGCACTTAAGAAGCTACTTTGGCAGCGGTGAAGGTATAGAGTATGAAGCAAGCGCGGGTCTTCCAGGCTAAGACAGTGTTTGTTAATATTGATCATATATAACTACAGGAGCATCTCTGCGAAACTTTGCGGGTATTTCTATATTGCCATTTTAACAATAGACGATAAAACACGACTGTTCGTAGCGGAAGCGGTAGGTTGTTTTCATGCGTTTCTATATTGATGTATGATTTTGGTTACACGGTTCGGTGTAACACCAACTGTCAAGCAACCACAAGGCCAATGAACGACGGTTAAGGGAGTTCATTTGTCCAGTGTTTTAAGATGCGTGAACATTAATGGTTTGTTCGTGTGCTGTGTTTGCCGATCAGTCGTGCTCCACACTGAACACGGTTTATTGATACCACAACTGGTCGGAGTAAAGTGTGAAGCGGGCAAACGATAACTGCGTAGATAAATGAATACTGTTACCCGCAGTGGCATATCGCGCTTGTCTGCCCTGGTAAATCAGAGTCTGGTTGAGGACGTTTCGAATGGGTATGGGTATTAGGGGTAAGTCGTGTGAACGTGGTCTTGTCTGAATTGGGGACTACTGAACTTTGAAGGACGTATCTTTCTTGTAAAAGCTGTCCCACTCTCTCGTTTGCATGTTGGTATCTGGATATTGAGTTTAGATACATTCTTCTTACGACTTAACTCCTATCCCTTCTCCCTTCCTATTGTGTCCCGTGTGCCAACATGTCACATACAGTCGTCTTGCGCCGACCGTATGTCGACTGGTGTTAGGAGGACTTTCCATTTTTACTGGTGGAAATTAGAGCTTCCTATTTCTCCTCAGCGCGAATGGGAACAAATGTACTGGCCGGTCAAGCCCGGTGCCTATGGATTTTAGATTCATCCGGTTTACGTGACTTGTCTTGTCTGTTCACTCTCCATTAATTGAGACGGTGTAATCGAAGTACGTGATTATGAGCAGTCGATTTTAAAATTGATATTTGTTATGCTGTCGGTGTAGGGTTGAACATTCAGTGGTAGCATTAGATTACGTCCAACGAGTAGGTTGCTGTCGCCTCTGGAAACGTAAACATGTATGTGATTTTTTTCATCGCTGTAAATTCCAAAAACATTCGCTGCACCATTGGAGTCACTATCACAATCATATTTGGATGGATGAACAGGTAACACTGAAAAGTTCTGTAGACAGAATTTTTATTGCGTGACAGTGACAAAGTAGTCGGAATCCGGTTCCATATAAGGAACGTCAAAGTTGTTGTATTCAGAAACGCAGTAAAGGTGTCTGGGAAGAGTGGCCTGAGTTCATTTAAGTCTCTCATGGTATAACATTTGCAATCACCAGTGATATGAATGGTAACATTGTCTGCGGAGTCAGTATTTGTATAGTTACATCGTCTGCTGAGCTCAGAGTACTGTATGCGGGCGACACGCTCTAGTGATGTGACTCTATTTACCTAACGAACAGTGTGTTGATGTTACAGTGGGCATATTTTGCAGTCTGCTTGGCGTTGCGTACTTTTGCCGTGGTGACATTTCTTTCACAGTTACTATTTGAACAATTTGGGACGGCCCCACTGTATTCCTCAAAAAATGGCTTGTTTTATTGGTGCTCATTTGTTTTACCTCTTGCATTACCACGGGCTTGTCATTGTTTCCCAGTAACAAGCACTGCAGAAGTGTTAGATCCATAACTTATCTAATCAGCTTTTATGTTAAGAGCACTTCTACGTTATTTTGGGTGTTTGCGCTGTAGCCATGTTATCATGACGTTCAACTGGGCCTTGATGTGTAGACATATTATATCTCGTCAGGTATCCGTACAAATCTCTCAGTATGTCTTCAAGACTGCAAACGCATCATTATACGTAGCCTTCGATCATAAGTGCAATGCATAAAAACCCACTTACCTTCGGAATCTAGGATTTCTAAGCACTTATCCGTTAATTTCAATCCTACGTTGTGCAACGGGTTTGTAAATACCATTGAGGTTCTTAGCCCCTTATCTTTCTTGCACAATGTTCTCTCACGACTGTGCAATGTATATCTCTGTTCTTTTGTCCCAATGCTTCTACTCCACGTAACATCTCACCACACCCAATGTTCCATCATTCAATCCATTCTGGTTTCCTGGCAGGTAGGTAAACGTACCGGGCGCGTAGATAGAACCTCCGTACTATTTAATTAACGTCACCACCGTGCTTAAAGATACCGAACGGCAACTAAGCCTATCCGGAGTATGACCGGAAATACAATGTTTCCATTTGACCGTCTATGTAAGGCACTCATCCCTTGTGTTAGTGATTATTTTAGATCCACAGGTTGCAGGAAGTCATTCAAAACTGCTATGATTTTCCGAGTGTGTCATCCACGCATTTGAGTTTTTGTTGTCAACATATAAATGAAGTTCAGCCCTGACTTTTTTTCTGCACATCGCATACTAACTACTTACCGAAAGTGATTGTGTTTTGGTTGTCATTGTCACTGTACAAAGTTAAAAGAGGAGACATTCTGTGACCTTGTTAATGGTGGATTATGGATGCGTCTGAAAGCACGACTTCGTTCGCGATGAAATATTTTGTGTACATAATGGATTGACCATGCCAGTTTGACTAAATGTTGAGGACAGTCTCAGCTATCGATCACCGACATTCTTTATCCGTGCCTCCTAGTATGTCTGGAATTTTTGAGGGCGCATTTTCCGCTCTGCCTGTATCTTGTATGACGAGTGAGCTGAGTGCGAGTAACTGGTATGAGCATAGGCGCAAAGTGAACGCGAGGGCAGGAGTTGGTGCACACATCGACCTTCCCGATCGAGCAATCACACGAACGGTTAGGCAGGTCAGTAGAGAATGACATGCATTCACGGATGCAGCAAGCCAGACTGTTGGTCACACACATGTACCGCGTTTTCACCAGATCGTGGCACTTTATTTCTACTCTGAGGATGTTCTATCCTGGTTGTATGGCCGTGAACCATAAGTACCAACAAATTAAGTGCTGCTGCCGATGTTGACTCGTTCGAGTTTCGTTACACTTGCAGCATTTAAACAAACACTCGTGTTGGTCGTTTGAGCTGTTACCATTGAGAGCGCTATTGAACCTGTGTATAAATTTGGTGAAAATTAATTTACTTTGTGCGCAGAATGCTCAGTCGATTTTCGAACAACCTGTTGTTGGACAAACTGCAAATGTGTATCAAATTTATCCTATAAAAAGTGAACATTCTAATCAGTGCGCCAACAAATTAGCGTAGCGGGATGGCTCTGATTTTGGTCGTCAACTGGTTATGAAGCTACACGCGCCACAGTGAACGTGTGCTTAAAATGTTTAACGATTTACTTTGATTGAGAGAGGACCTGATTAGCAAAATGTTCGCTTGAAATTCTGTTTTAGTCGGAGATAAAAGCCTATGAAGGCTTTTCGATTGTTCCAAAAGATATATGGATAAGTGAATGCAGTGTTATGAGTGATGTTGACATTCGAATCCGAGGTCAACGTTCGCCGAAAACAGCTTCATAGCTGCTTATCTCTCCTTATAGGTGAGTTTTTATTGAGACACATGACGACTTCCGTTCCATGGGCATTCCGGACTCGGTCCATGCGGACTTTCCGTTAATCCCAAAGCCGAATTCCCCTATGAAACCTGGTCTCGGTTGATAAGAGAAACAGACTAAAGTTCTCTATGACATCTGCGTGTGTCATGCAAGTAAAATCCTTCTAAGTGCCATCCTTAGTGCTTTGGGATTGGTAGATAAGCAATGTGGTGAGGTGCGTAATATTAAGAATTCAAGTTTGATTAAATTCAAATCAGTTCAATGTAGTTATTTCTTGAGTTCTTTTATTTATCGGCCATGCTTCGCACATGTTTTTCGTGATAAATGCTAATCAACCTAAATGTACCAATTGGCTTTGCATAGCCTAGAACACGTTATATGTATCGATACTAACCACTGCTTTGTGTGTGTGTGTGTGTGTGTGTGTAACAAGAAGAGACACGTGTTACATGGTTACTAAACAAGCGTGATTCGCATTTGATTACATACAATGTGTATATACACTGGAACCTGCTTTAAAACCCGTAGATTTGTCCTACTCGTGTTTTGGGAGATGCCCATAAATTTCCAGTTTTTGGCAATATAGCTGTTTCTGTTTGTTGGCTTTTATCTACTAAGCAGGTTGTATAAGCATCACTCCACTGACGGTTGGTGTATATCCGGTTTATCTGTATGCAACTGCTGAAAAATGTATTGTGACATTTTTCCGTTTATTTTTGATTAACTAAAGATCAAAGAATATTCTGTCTATTAGACTCTGATCATGAACTGTCGTAAAACTCATTGATGTGCAGTTATTCAACCTTCCCATTGTCTGTCAGAAATGTCAACTGCTGATTTTTATTCCTTCAGAAACTTGACTTAAATTCCAGGTTTCCTTCACGTATCTCCTGATCTATTTCTGACAGACTTTTGCTGTGGTTAAGTTTTTAATATATTTTGAGGTAATTAATTTGTCACCAAACAGGCCGCACAGTCTCACTATTTTCATTATAGGCAGTCATGATTCGTTTACTTCGGCTATCAGTCGTTATTCGGTGGCGTCACCGGATGGCGATGCTTATCATCTTGTACGACGTATGCCACAATGTATGGCGGGATCGATCCTTCCTCGTTGGACTGTTACGCAGTCGGTAGACGTCATCGACCAGCTCCAGGGTGGTATTCGTTACTTCGATCTACGTGTCTGTGTGCGGAAAGCTGGTACGAAGCACTCTACAGCCAATGTGGACGAATTTATTCTAGTTCATGGTCAATATGCAACACCTGTGGCTAAGGAATTGCCCAAGATTGTTCAGTTTTTGCGTGACCATCCGCGTGAGGTTATCCTGTTAGATTTCAATCATCGGTATGAGTTCCAGACTGAGGAGCACTTGTTGAACTTCGAAAAATTAGTCTGTGATGTACGTGATCTATAAACAATGCCGATTTGATTTCATTCTATCCCCCAAAAACTCACATGCTTTCAGGCTACCAGTGTTCTGTTTGTTGTTGTTAGCAATTCTTTTACTGTAATCTCAGGAAGACATATTTTTGTTCAGCATTACATCCTGGTTGTGATTGGATGGAATCATGTCTGGGTTTGCGCAACTTGTCAGTATATAGTTCACACGTGATCTTTCATACCTTATGATGTAAATATTGGGAACGTAATCGACAGTCAGAAAATGACAGCCTAACGTCAATAGGCATTTGCTTACTTGTCATTCTGCTTTGGGTGACTTTCAAGGAAGTCGACGTTAACAGAAATTCCTGTAATATGTATTGAACGACTAACTCTCCGATTTTTGATAGCTATCATGGGATTATTGTTTGTAAAATTGGTAAAATTTAACACTACTGACATTTGATCGTAGTTTTTAACTTGTTTTAGCTTTCCACAACCTTAGAGGTGAAATATTAGGGCTGAGTTTCCGTTTTTCAATGCTTATCAGTGATACTTGCCGGGCCAATATGCTTCTGTGGCGAGCTTGTCAGCCATAGCATCGCCGACCTCACATTAGAGGAGACCGAGTTATCACAGTTAACTGTTCACGTACATTTGCTTGGGTTTCCCTCTGGAGGTATTTGCGATTGATCTCTGCAGTCATAAGGCTGTGCAGTATTTGTGTGAATAGACCAATTTTTGTGTGGGCTTGTTATGGTGAACTGTTTTATTTTTGTCGTTAGTTATCGTTCGTTCTACTTTTCCTTCGTTCTATTCTTGTTCGAGGAATTAACTTTCATTTCGGACAGTTCAAATGTTTCACGTGCACGTTTAGTGTCCAGGCACTTAAACTCGCGTGATTAGTTTGACTGGTTGTAGGTCAATCTTAGGATGTATGTTGTACGGCTGTCCGATGAGTTACTACGTTTTAGTCGAATTAAAAAGTTATACATTAAGCCGGTTACGACCAGCTCTTCATGCAATCCTTTTGACCATAAACTGACAAAAGGCTGCTTGGGCTATCACTGTGACCCATATGCACGGAGTACTAGACTGTACTGATGAGATGCAACTGTTTCGAAATGGTAATCCTTTATTGTGGTGGTGAGGTCTCTGGGATTAACTGCTTAATGATCTCTTCCGGATCACTTCGTACGTCGTTATGACTGCACAAGAGGCTAGCCATAAGCGGCTGGTCATTTCCAGCCATTAATTAGGAAGGGCAAACTTAGTGTTTATCCTAAGCTGGCATTTTATGACTTTCTTAATAGAAAAAAATAGAATAACAACGGAGATATATTGAACTATAGATTTAGTTGCACTTGAAAAAGCTTTGTTTTGGCTGTCCTTGTCAACCTACCACTTCACACCTATTTACAGATACTGGGTCCGATGCTGTACCCCTTCAAACCACAAATTCCCTCACTGGATGCCGTATGGGAGTCTGGTAAATCAATACTGTTTTTCAGTTGCATGCGCGCACAGGGGAATGATAAGTTTTGGCCTGGAAGCCGGATGGTCTCTTTGTGGCCGGAAACCTCACACGTGAATAAAATGATTCAGTTTCTGGATCAACATTACGGGTGTGTGAGGACGCATTTTGCCGTTTTACAAAATGTTTACACCACCTCACTCCCACAATGTTGGACGCTCGGATTTCTGTTTTATGACGATATCTTTGATATGTGCTTGTCTGGTTTTACGAATTATTGATGGGACGTTTGTTAGATTGAGTCCTCATGGTTGTTTGGGATTACTCATTTGGTTGTCCTGATTTAATGAGTCGAATAATCCGAGGTGGCTTGATGGAAATATGCCGGTCTGCCAATCACGCGGTTGTGAATTTGAACTCTGAGTATTATGATTGTTCCTGTTTTGGTTTGATCAGCCTAATGACCTTGCACTTGGCATTGCAACGGACACACTGTGGTAGGAAATCTGATGGCCTGATCGAACAAGCCATTAGTTCTAAGTTTCTTTGCCAGTTTATCAGCCCATACGTCGTAATAATGCTCACTGCAATGTGACGTAATGCCCTACGCGTTGTTTGAGTGTAATAGGGTTAAACGCTCGTATTGGCCGCGCTTACAGCCTATGACTTTGGTGACCACAGCGTATGAACTCTCAGAAGTCGTGAACGAGTAGTGGGCGTGACTGTGTGCTTCCGTATCGTTCACTGAAACGCGAGTAAGTCGCCCAGCCAGTTTGTCATCATCTCACTGCTGGCCTGGTTGTTGCGGCAATTGCTTTCATTCGGAGTGACCTCGCGACGAGACATTGTTTCCGTGTGTTTCAGTGCTTGATGCTGATGTGAACATATGCCAACGGCCTCTTTGAAATGTCCTTTTGTTGATCTTTATTCCTTTCCTTTGTCTGTATAAGCTATTCGACGTTATTTATTCACTAACCAACGCAGAGTCTGGAAAGCGCAAACACTGATCTCCTATTCTTCGCGTACACACGTATACTCTTGTTGTAGGCAATGTTCTACTTGATGACTTCGAACTTTTTAGTGCGTCCTGTAAATATGTAAGTATAAAAGAGACCCAATTGCGAAAAATCTGGACCGGCTGGATTCGAACCAGCGACAGAAACAACATGCTCAAACGCGGCAAATGCTTTGCCGATTGTGCTAAGAAGTCATACCGGAAGCTCAGAAATGTCATATTTGGACCTAGTTACCCATCCAACCGACTGTCATATGGAATCCACCAAATGATCTAACCGATTGACTGCCCTGGCAGGATTTCTCGATTAGTTCACACTGGAATCCACCAATTCTGCCAGACTACTTATCAGTACTTCACTGTCAGTGCTTGTCGGTGGCATTATTAAATCTGCCACACTGCTTATCAGTAATATATATATATATATATATATATATATATATCGGTAAATCCATGACAACTTTGTTTATTATTTTCGTATCGCTCACCGGTGCACTCGCTTGGTCAGTACATTTATCTCATTGACTTACTTCCTCTATGCTATTCTAATAGACCTTCATACAATCGAAAAGCGAACACATTCTACGTCCATCAGGGAGTTCTTACCCCCGACTCTTCCTACATTGTTCGCCATTCATTGGGTTCGGTTCGGCGACTGGCCAAGTCTGCCGGTCAGGCCTTTCAACAGTGGCTTCGGGCCCCAAAACGAATGGCAGGCGCCCACGGAGTTAATGTGACTTTGTTGGATTTCGTAGTCTCGGACTTTCCAGACTATGCACATACAGTTATTCTGCTGAATTACAAAACTTGGCCTCTAACTCCTCAATAAATTAAGCAGATGGTGAAAACGCAAACGTCTTTCAGTAACTTTTAACTTTTGCGAATTTTTTGTCATCATCTTATGATTTTTTTTTACTGGGGACGGGTTGTTTTCGTTTTTGCCTGTTACGGCTTTTTTTCGCAGATGGCTTACACTTGTTTAACAAACGATTCTTGTTTCATTCAGCTACTCTATATACGCGTATTCCTTGTTATTTTGCTTCTTCCTTTAGCAGTTTTTCGAGCTATATGAATTGAATATATTTTTTACTTTTGGTCAGTTGTTAATTCAAAGGGAACACAAGTGATAGAAATGAGCCTGTACAATAAAAATGAAATTGTTCGCAAAGGGTATGGTGCAGTTTCACTACTTCTGCTGTTACAAAACCGATTGCTGACAATCAACAATTTACTCAGGTTTCACATTGATTTGGATGTACTGGGTGAATATTGTGTGGCCGATAATTGCGTTCACATATGACGTTTCAATTCTGACTGAAAAGTTTTTTAGATCATTTGAACCGACCTGATGTAGGACGTTGTGGTTGTACACATGCGGTCATACCTGTTTGTGACGAAGTCGCCAAATTCATCCAAAATTTCGTTCTAACCTTTTTTCACCCTAGGACATTATCTACTCCGTATGTATGGACGATACATTCAAAGTCAGTTTTGTGATTACCGAATAGACTGTTAATACACCAACTGGGCGGTCTATTCACAATTACTGTATCCAGACAGTTAACCGATTATTGTTATTAGTAGATACAACTTTAAAGGAGAAGACAAATCTACCTACCGAGCAGATAGTATGGAATGCCCGATATCGCTTTATTGAAAACTTTGAGGCAAAAGTATTGAACTGAATGACGTTAAATGACGTTACACAGATAAACTTTCCATACTGAGATGGGCAATTGCTCTAGAGTGTAGCAATGGTCAACTCCTATTTCTGGATTTGCTGGCCCACTCGATGAGGTGCGATTTCAAGACCACTACTTGTAGAAAGTCCACAGATGTCCAAAGCGTACGTAGCTATGTATCTGCTCATTACAAACAAGCTTATGTAAGCCCAGCGAGTTGAGTATTTACAGTTCTTTGCAACCATGGTGAATTGAATTTAGCGAACACTGACGTCTATGTTTCACTCATGCACTTGGCTACTTAGTTGAAAAAATCAGAACAGCAATATTCTTAACACCACTAAGCGATTTCAACTTATTAGAACAATTTTGCTGCCTTAATAGAGAGCCAACAGTGTTTACATTAACGAGTGTTATTGGACGACAAACGTTATGTTTTGATTGGCCCATTCGTTGTTGCATTTGACGACCTTGACTTAATCAGTTCGACTGTTCAAATCCGACACGCGTGGAAAAGCTTGTCGTAACTACCACCTCACACAAATTCACTGAACTAGACAGTCGCTATTTTGACTGGTTATCGATCGACCACCGTCCCACTTACAACGACTCTAGCTGGTCGAACTTTCTCCAGCCGGGAAATTGCTCCAGCCCAATCGTTACGTAGAGGTGATATGCGTCTATGGTGGGCATGCAGTTATACAGGAATGTATCAAGAAACGGCTGACGTTGACACAGTGTAGAAACACATGGAAAAGATGACAGATTGAACACGACCAATTTTATGTTGATGCGAATGGAAACATTTGATGCATACCACATGGAAGAATGGAGACAACCCCACGGGCGGTGTGGTGCAAGGTTTGAAGTAAATGCGCTTTGCTTTGTCACTGTTGTGCTTGGACGCGCGTTAGGACCACGCAAGCAGTTGTGGGTGTGTAGGCGGATGCACCCTTGGGTTCTCGTCGAACACCGGTGAGGTGAGGTTTCACACGTGTGACAGCTGTGGTAAGAGTTTCATTTCACTGGACCGACGATTTATCCACTTCGGCTATTGTAGAACATGAGGCTTATTGCCAAAGATATCAAGTGAATAAGAGGATGCCTCTTAGCTCATCCATGGATGAGACGCTGGAGGTTATTTGCAGCGTTTATACCAAAGAGTTATCTGTGATGCTTTTCAAGATGGGGGTGATACTATGCGTAGTCTTGAATCGCCTCAGGGATCACTTGTTTGCTAGGACCACGTGTAGGAGCAGGTTAACTGAGCACTGTGGCGTACTTTAACCATTCCAGCGAGAGAGTGGACATGAAAGCGTTTGACCCACGGGTCATGCGCACTAGAGCGACCACACATGCTGTCTACTCGTCTATTGCTCACAAACTACCAACGCCAACTAGATGGCAAAATCGTTGATGGCGTTACTTCCGAGGGCCGTTCAACTCAGTCGTCCAGCTACTTAGCCCACTGGAGTCAGATATGCAGGACAGCTCCAGCTGAATGCAGATGGAGATGACGAATGAAATCATTGGTCTGCAACATTCGCGAGGAGGTGAGCTAAGTGCTCTACATTGTTCAGACTTGTCTGGAGAGAAGTGTGAAAGTTGAGGACGTATGCTAGGCTTGACCAAATATTCATACTCGCCGTCTGCTCGTTCCGCTTCAGCGGAATGATTCTCACAGATTTGTTCATTCTGATCGTTGATCAGAAGAACTGCCGACTGAGCCGGGTTTTGAACCGCATATCGAGTCATGGTACGGGTGAGTACGTATGTGACGAATTGATAAGACGTGTCACATCACTGTCCAATGAGCGTTGTTTGTGAACAGCTACTTTTGACGCAAAACCGTGAAGACCAGCATCAAATCACCATTCAACTTTCTTTGCTGTGAAACCCATTGTGTGCAAACGAGCGCACTCAGTCTTACTGTAACGGCCTGGTGTAGTAAACTTGAAATTTAGTTCATGATGCTCCAACCAATAAGCCGGATATCTGTAAGAGAGGATGTTCTAAAACCGTTCTACGAACTGCCGCAGAGGAGTATCCCCACAAATATCCATGTTACTTCACCCTCACCACTTGTATGCGTGTTCCCTTGAATTTCGTGAATTTTCTTCCGGGACATTTCGTACCGGAGCAATTCATCCGGAAACAATTTCTGTCACAGATAATTCCACCCACCAGGATATCTTGTCTACCGGACGACCATATTGAGCGTAAATTTGTAAGATTGTGGTGGTCAAGTTACCAAATAGCCCAATTAAAAGTAGGTATTGTTCACTAGGCTATCATTGATAACAGACTGAAGGAGGACAACACAAAAGATAGAAATCAGAAAAGGAACCACAATCAAGTGTTCTAGCTCACATAATGCTTTCCCAGTCATTCAGGCTGACCACTCTAATATTTCAACTCAGCAACGGCCAGTGAAACATGGTTGCTATGGGGTTTCGCATAATCTGCTGACTTGAACCCGGAGATGTGACGATGCTTGTGGTATGACGAAGTTGAACAGTTCGGGTGAAAGATTCAGGTAGTGTGGTCAAGAGATCGCGCAACCAGGGAGCAGAGCGCGGCAGTTTGTACAAATTTCGCATTGTGTTTGCACGATCACTTTACTTGATGAGAGCAAAATGCGAAAATACTGCAACGTATTGGCTTTCAAAAATCAACTACAGTCGGTTAGCAAATAGTAGACATTTCCCCACAGTTTCCCCAGCTAGACCGAAATCAAGATTCTTGTGGATGTTATAGGCGCTTCCGTCAATCTGTAGCGTGGTACGTCTCCACTTTCTTTTTCAAATGTTGTCCAGACCAACTGTTGTTTTTGCCGTCACCTCGTTTTAAGTTTTTCAATTCGTTAAACTTCAGTTGTCTTGGGTGTAAAGTTGCCCACAATCTCTGCATATTTGTTCTTCATACCACTGGTTCTGGTTCTGATATTCGTGTTATGCCCGGACTCCTAGGTCCCACTGTCAAATATTGACAGGTCTCTCCCAAGTTAGTAACGTCTGTGTACTGTGCGTGCGCCCAACATTGGCGACTGACACTAAAAGTCCAAAGGTGTGATCTTGGTTGATATAAAGTGGACAAGGATTATCAACGTAATGGTAAGACGTAAGTACATGTGCTATGCAAGAGCGATTGCTCAAAATTGTTGGAAAGTAACTTCCCCCACTGGTGGGTGTAATTAGTGCGTTACGTTTTTACTGCCTAGCTATTCGCATGTGTGTCCGATTCCGTTATGCTTTGCTTTGTCGGATGCAAGATAGATTTGACGTAACGAACGCGATTCTGAGCTTGCAGGTGTGAATGATGCATCTCTGCATGGATATTTGGCTTGTTTACTGCGTGCAGTCGCCCTCAAACTTTTTACCGTCTGATTCGACTGGCTTAAATAATCTGATTGACCTGAAGATTGATTTGATTAGTGACCATAGTTAACAATACCACCTTTATTCGTACCGTTCATTAGAGCGGTGTATAACATCGTTCAACCAAAGCAGAACAAGCAAACAGCGAGTATCAACGTTCAGTTGGTAGAATAGTCGATAACCCCGAAATCTCTCGGGAATATGGTCACCAAGGTTAGGTCGATCATACTGGTTCACTCTGATGTATGGATCAATAGACGTTTTGAACGAACCTGACTCGCAGTTTAATCTCGTCCTTCTATTCTGAATCATTCAATTCAAACATGTATGCTTATGTAGTTCAGGTTCATTTGTTGTCTCCTCACAGTTAATTCGAGCGTCGTACTGATTAATTTCTTCAAAAACATCACCTATGAATTATTGCCATGGACCTTATTTACGTACGCAATATTCAGTCACGTTGAGCACTCCAAGTGATGTAATTGATTCATCTGATGTGAAGATTCCGACCCAAAAGTGAAACATCGCCAGTAAGCTTAATCACCGAGGTGTATCAAAAATCGTTCGTGCACTGTTTGAAATATTACATGCTTAACAACTTTTTTTTTGATGAGATTCACATTCCTGAGTAACCAGCACCACCCAACACACAAGTTCATGTTAATATAGTGGTTGCTCAGCGGTTGTAATAAGTTAATTACTTGTTCAACACGGGATCTCTGTATTAGATTTATAGCCTCCTCGTTGACGTTAGTTGAAGTCTGGCAACCACCTGGCCAATCGAATACAACCCACACAACAACCGTACCTGTGTACCGTAACATGTCCACAATAGGCAGTGGTTTCTTTCGATTTTGGTGAATGCAATGCTTTATAATTCTTATTTGTTTGTCTTCACTCACTACAGGTCGTTCGTTTTTGCTCAGTTTGAAAATCGACTGCTTATACTGCTTTTTTTTTTACGGCGTTTACAATTGTAACACTTCTGACGAAAATGTTAGTGGACGCCCAGTTATGAGGACAGTACTCCGACTGGTGAATTACAGTGAAACATGGTTTAAGACGACTTTATCTAATAAGGCTAGTCACGTAAACACTATGGTCTCACACGCAAACTAGTGTTGTGATACAAGAAGGCAGATGGCACAAGGGATGCTTATTCAGTAAATCGACACATAGAGTATGCGCCTCAACTCCAAAACAAACAGACACACTCATGTGTATATAGCATTGAGCCCAGGAGGTCATAAATGTAACGGTTGTCAATGCCCAGTTCATGTGTGGAAAGGAAACCATTCAGTATCCAAATACATGCTCATGTCTCTACTGAATAGTTGTGTGAGCAGTACAGTGCGACAGCTCATCGTCACTGCACTAGATCCGACGGTCATCTGTAGTGGCTAGCTATGGTTGAACAAGTGTTGTCACACTGGCCCCTCATACAACGCAACTGACCACACACACACACACACACACACACACACACACACACGTAACTGATCAAATGTCTGATCAGGTTGTCATGTGGCTCGAACTGCCTTCTTTGTTAGTGGATTGTTCCATAAAATGGGAATACCGATAAATTCGATTAGAAAAAAGCCGATGACACGCGGGTGACCCAGATAGCTTCAATTTTCTTGATTTACTCATTTCAGGAAGTCTGGCGGCCTTTTTGTATGTCCTTAGGTGATATATCCAGGTAGCTGGCCGTGGTTTTCGTCACCCAGGATGGTGTACCAATTAACCGAAGGTTCAAAGAAATCAGTACGGCTCTAAGTCGTACCGTCTGTGATGGGTTACGGGCTGTGGCCCACCAATTGTAAAGCACCTCTTAGATGTGTGCTCAATCGTTGATAATGTTTGCTGATCTATCCCAGTTGAGTGCTGTTTTGTGCCACAGTGACTTCAGAAATACCGGTCGCATAATCGACTCATTTAACGTGTTGACTGCCTGCTATATAAAAAGATTTGACAGATGTATAGTAGAATTCCATACACGCTCAAAAACACCCCCAGCAATAACTGTGGTAGTCGTATAATCACCTTTTATATGCTAGAGTTAGAGGCACAGAAGATCGGCTTAGCGTTTGCGAAGTAGACTGAGGGGTTATTCGGAAATCTTCGAAGACTTTTACGTGGGATAGTTATTACGCAAATTCTACCCCTGGGGAAGGCCGAGATACCTTTCCTACTAACTGACTGACAGTTGTGTACGTTTCTCTCACTTCATCGGTGTCTGATCTCAAGGCCCTACTCTTAAGATCACAACCGTACCAAGTTCATAGTCTTTGGGAGTGGTCGACTGGTACAACAAAATTGCGCTTTTATTTTGGTGGCTACTGACCCCGCATCATTCCTTCAGGTAACGAGATTGACATTGAAGGCTGGAGCTTTCTTTAAATCGACCGCTGTTTAAAGCAATTCAGAAAACGTTCAAAAACATACTGGTTACAGGTATACTTCAAGACGGCACCCTTAACATGCTCGCTTAGGTCTTCCAATCGTGCGATGCTCGAAGGGATATGTCTCGAACTTTGTCCATATCGTTTTCGTATGTATGTCAAACAGTCCGACGTTCTGCGTCGCTCTGATTCTTTTATGGTTGTTTTCAAACTTGTCAAGCGTATTTGTACACAATCCGTCTTAATTCTGAGTTGTTTCGACGTGAGATGAATTGTTCCAGGGATATGGGCCGACTTGGTAAATTACGAACTATCACTGGTAGATAAACAAGCCTCAACGATTCTTGTAAAGTGAGAATGACTCACAAATGATTGTGGTCAAAGATCTACTTGTAATGATTGACCCTTTTCGAATATTTGACCAATAGAGTATTGGAAAACATAGGTCTTAAATTCAGTAAATCGCAGAGTTGTCCGTTTGATCATTGTTGATTAAAAGATGTAAGCAAAAGTATGCAAGCCTTCCATTGAGTGGATAAGAAGAATACGAAGATGTAATAGTTGTACTCACAGGAAGAGGGTGGGTATTAAGCAACTGTGCATTAATTCAAAAGGCCAATGTTGTAAACTCTCGAACAAATAAGCTGGATTGTTCAAAGTTTAGAAATGAGCTGGATAGGAATCGGAATCTGTTTATCGTAATAACTAACACAGAAAATCTTTGTCCAAAAAATAACACGACTGTACCCCTCAATTGCTCCCAAGACAAACCAAAAGACGTGTACAAAAGCAGTTTTGTTCTGCTGCAACAACATGTGCAACAAGAAGAAAATTACAAGTTATTTATATGGTGCATAGCAACCTAAAAAAATTATCGAGTCAGAACATCGAAGGACAGTTATCAAAAATAGCAGTAGAGGTGATTAGGTTACCAATGGGCATAGCGAAATAAAGGTTGAACAGGTGAAAAATAACCGAGGTTACTGTTGGAACAGTTGTAGTTCGTCTGGTACGTTTGTCTTCTTTTGTTTGATATGATGAAGAGCGCTGAATCCGTTGATGTTAGCTTGGATTTTTCTGTGGAAATTCGACCCTAAATTTGCTTTTATTTGTCTTCGTTTTGTGCAATAAACGATCATGATTAATTGTATACCACAACTTCACATAAAATGTTTGCTTTCTTCCTTTTTTTCATAACAATCATTGTTTGTCTAGTGAGACATCCTTTTTTGGTGTTATTTGACAACCTCGCACACTCATCTGCACCCGATAATTTTGATGAGCTCGTTTCTCGTTGACTGTGGACGCGTGTTTGGTTGCTCCATTTTGGACGGAATATCCGTGTAATCGACTAATTCAAGATGAGAGAGTGCACTATTATGGTGATTTTGTTGAACAGTATGTTGTAAATTCTAATCATTTCGATCACTTTTTCCTAACGTTTTATGGGATTGAAAAGTAGTCCCGTTTAGCTCATAGTCTGAATAAGCGTTATTGGAATTGTCAAATACGCGTCATTGAGTGAATCATCCTAAATTGTCAGGAGCGAATTGACAGTTACCCCTCCACCGTTCTGGACATTTCTGCTCATTCCGGTTAAGCAAAATCGCTTTATTGAGAAAGGAGGTAGTTTTGGAGGGGGAAAAGTGGATCCAATATTATCTCCCTGAAGATTGTCTGGTTCATACATAGAACTGCTTCTGAGGGTCGGCTTGAATGAATTTGACTAATTCACTGCACCTACTGTTCTACCATTTTCACCTCATGGGATACTTGTACTCAGCGTCTTGTGACAGGTACGTCGGTTCTATCAAATGTTCGGTTTGGGAGGGTAGTTCTTTCTTCAAGTTGAAAGTGTCCAGCAATATATCGATTCGTGCGGTTAGTCCTACCTAGTTTTGGAATAAAAAATGGAATCCGTAACAGCTAACTCGCCCTGGCCCCTTCAATTCTTAGTGTTCACGACAAACCTTGTGCAATTCGGAAGGCGCAGTTGAAAATATTACGGAAAACAAAGATAAGTTACCAAAGTTCGTCTCCATCCAAACACATCTTCCGTCGCAATGCATTGATTTTATAACTTCAACTGACAAGAGAACAGATGGCTGAATACAAACATATCCTTATCCGCTACAAAGTTCATATAATCGCATACGGAAGAACACCCCCATACACGTGTAGGTTCATGTGTATTTTGACAGATATTCAAGCGCACCAAGTGGTTTGCAGTTATATTTGTCACTATATGACATTTTGAAAGATCAGCTCGGGAAATAAATCAAGCCACAACACTGCAAAGCGCAGATGACTGGTCGATGTCCAGGTGCATACCCTTCATAGATTGAGTTCGTTAATTACAAATTAACCCAGATCCCTGAACGTTGTAATAATCCCGTGATAAAGCAAAGGGTTTTCCTTTTGAGAACGGTTATTCTTAATGGACTGCCTCTAGCGGGTTTGGGTACCTGACGCTCCGAACGGGGAAAGTCTTGGTAAAATTTCTATCTACGAATTAATAAACACTGTGCTGATGACGCGTTGTTCCCAAGGTGGCAATCTATTCCATTTGTGCTATTTATGGTCTATCTGTAAAACAGTCTATCATCTGGCAGTGACGTACATCTCAACTCTCCTGTTCGAAAGATTCTAGATGTATAAGCTCGTGGTTTCATAAAGTTCACTGTCCAATGGTTTTGGTTGATTAAGTAACCTAACCATTTCCGGTCTTGATCACTCAAATTGAATCCAACTGGTGTCATTCATACCAAATAACAAAAATTGCTATGAATTTTTCTGGTCCCTGCATGCTGGAACTCAACGTAAGAGTTATCCACATTAATTTGCATTTTGGCTATTCGAATAGACCCTGGACAGTATTGATTATCATAAGTAGGAACAGCTGTAGATTGTATACTTTTAATTATCTTTTATAGGCATCACTCGTATTTTAGAATGACGCTTCTTTTGTCTGCCTTCTACCGATTTTTCCCGAATATTCGATATATTTGGTATTTTTGCTATCGCTGACCACTTTTCTATGATCTTTGTATTTCGGCAACCTACTGTATTCTTTTATACATTCATAAAGTATCGACAGCTTCCTACCAGCATTTTACTGGATACAGCATGAACATCCAGTTGATCAGTCATCCACCCAGCTCATCCGAACGCATTATTGAATCACGACCACCCTATTTTCCTACGCTAACGTCTTAGTAACGTTTTATTCTAGGATATTCGACGTCACTGTTGAGGTGAGCGGCGGCCCCAGCCACAGTACCTTTTGGTCGGAATCACGGCTGATATGATGATGTTCGCCACCTTATAACTTTATGTTCAACATCCTTCATTGTTTCGATGAAATGGATTATTGTTTATTGATATATATCGTTCATAATGCCAACCTTGTTATGCGTCACCTGTTGTGTGAGCTTGCGTTTACTGCTTTGAACATGTGGGCCAAATTTCCAAATTTGGCCTATCTCAAAAGTATCTCCCACCTACTTAGATGGTAGACGGTGATTGTATCAGTAACCGAAGTTGAAATTTCAGTTGCGGCAAGGACACGTGTTGTTGTTGACTTATAGCAAAATAACAACGGTTGTATGAGGCTGATTTTCGAGAGGGCTCTGCTGAAAGTGTCTGTGTGAGTGCGAAATCTAAGAGCATGTGTTAGTGGTTTTTTCCATTCACCTGGTGAATGTCTGAAAATCCAGCTTCAGGTGGATAGACTACTAACAGGTAGTATGGATGATTTGTGATTTTAAATGATACCCAGCTGTGAAAAATCGGGGCTTCAGGTGGATTCGAACCAGTGACAGTAACACCATGCCTCAGCACGTCGTGCACTATACCAGCTGAGCGACGAAGCCACGTCCAGAGCTCGGAAATTTCACATTTGAACCCTGTTACCCATCCGTTCCACTGTCTCACATGGAATCTGCCAAATGATCCACGGGATCGATTGCCCCGACAGGATTTATCGAACAGTTCACACTGGAACTCACCAACGCCACTGTTGACCATATAAATTGTATTACTAGTAGGTAGTTTGGTAGATTTATGATTTTAGGTGACATGAATGCAAGCCAAACGAGGCACGGTGAAATGTACGTGATACTCTCCAGCAGTGATATCCACGGTCGAGTAGTCCTAAACTTATCAAACAAAATCCTAACAACCTTTCTTAGCAGACTGTCAGTGTCTTCCTAACCCTAGACCTGATCATGAAGTGGGCACCTTGAGATTGCTTGCAACTTCCAACAATCAGAGTATATAGTGAGAGGTGTAGCATACCGATTGGCGGTGTGGTATTATGCAACTTATCGGCTCATGTTATGCAGGCTAGCATGCAAAAGAAATAATATCCGGAAAATAATGGCTTTCAGACTTTTTCCAAACGCAGTCAAACCAAATACTCTAAACTGATTACACTTGCACCACAAAAGCTACTCTGTTGACCTATAAGACTTCGTCTTTTCAACTTGATGTATAACGGAAGTTTTCGAGCATAACATGCATTCGCCATCCGTGCGGAATCGTTCTCAATACTGTTGAAAGAGAGGTAAAAACACCGCCTGTTTGAGGGAAGCAAGCAACCTACAGCAGCGAAATCAATGTCATAAGAAGATCCGTTTTCTAAAGGCACTGTACACTTCGAAAACGCAGAATAAAATCGATAAAGATCATCCCAATTATTTAGGGATTTTGACATGATTATCATGTATACCACCGAAGGATGGAGTACCAAGATGTTGTGCTCAAGTCCCATTTCATTTAATATGTGTTATATAAAAATATCTTTAACGCCTCCGAACACTTCTTATACAATATCGGGCGAATGCTGATGATGTGTATTCGCAGATCTCGCTCGACACACTGTGCATGCACAAAGTTACTCGCACTCAGACAAATGGGCTGTAACAGATAACTTTTTCGAAGAAATCTCAAAGCATCATGTTCGTGGATTCCTGTGTTTTGTGATCCAACAGTTTTGTGTTACCTTGATTAACCGTTCAACAAGCAACAGCGTCAATAATGTTTCCCAGTCATCCCGCTGTATGACAATGTTAATCACTCTCTATGTTTCTCCATCCAGATGGCATGAAGATAACTGAGGCTCAATAACAGAATCACTTTCTGCTTAAGCTTACGGATGAAATAACTGATTAAACATCTAGTTGGTGCGTCCATCGTTCGAATTAGCATATCATTGACTGCTAACTTTGGCATGACAACAGGTCACGAAGTTTATACAGTCTGCTAATTCCAGATAATGTTACGGAACATGAAGTTACTGGCCTTTGGCGAAGCTACGCTCAACCAAGCTTACAAACAGGCGTTGTGTGTGAAAAATGGTCTGAGACAACCTATCCGGTTGCATAGTCTGGGCTGTTTAACACCTTGTGTGATCGTATACGTATCTAGTCACTGTTTTCTACGTTTGTGACTGATGAGAATAAGCGAACTGTTGATGAAATGAGGTTTGTCAGGAGGATAGTTTTGAATCCAGGCATACTAAACGCAACCAGTGTTTCACATCGTACAATTTTGTGTATACTCTTTCGTATTAGTTATCCTATTTTGTCATTTCAAACCAGAATTAATGATTAGCTGAAACGACATATTTTTAAAAATCAATAGTGGGTACACGTGAACCAGTTTTCGATGTTTACAAATTTATTACAACCACCGGCCTTTGAGCTGTTTTTGTCAAGTTTGACAAGTTACCATCTTCGTTGAGTGATGCAACGCAACACTCCTCAGCAGCTTCTCTATCCATTCGTTCTATCCGTGTTAACAGATGGACCAGGCGACAATCCAAATTGTGATCACACAGACGCAATCCGAGACATCGAAAATCGGCACGTTCCAGAGGATTCGGGCAAAGTAACCACATATCTGTTCTCACTATTTTCCTGCCATAAGGAATAGGACACACATAAACACACTTGCATAGTCAGTCCAGATGTTTTATTAGAAACTCTGAAGAAACGGTGGCTAGATGTGTTAGATCTATGGTCACATTTGTAAAACAATTGCGGTTTTGCTTTAGATCTCGTTGTATTGACATTGTTATTATTGTTACCATTACTATTATTATTGTTATTGTTACTATTATCGGGTTTGATTCTTGGGCCGGCTGCTCTGAAATATTGTACGTTAACAACAAAGTAGTTCACTGAAATTTCACAGATTTCTAGGAATATATGTTGTTTACGTACGCCCGTCTCAGTGTATGACGGTGATAAAAGTACATACAAACGTCCGCTCCCAGAGAGCAATCAGTTTGTGATTTAGTTTACTTAGCCGTTGGCTGACTACCCTTGACTCTGTAAATCGGATGAAAAAGGAGAGGCCAGGCTGACGATATAATTGAAACCGACAAGATATTAGGAAATCTTGTTAATTTGTACCATACTATAGACTTTGCTTCTCATTCTGTTCCAATTTACTGAGACTTAGGTGAGATGATCGGAATTCCGTTGAATAGTTCACCCGTGGGCGCAAATAACTGTTTCGTCCGGTCCTCGCGATTGTCATGGTCTACCAATCACCATAATCAAAACAATGTTTCCATTTCTGTGTGTGACGTGGTTGACCACATTAGAACTTTGCTTATGCGTTGTTCCTTTCTTCTTGACAGTGCTGTGCCGTACAAACGTTATGCATTTGTTTTGGTATAGAATAACCGAAAACCAGCCTGCCCTCTGTATTGTGTTTTGATAACTACTGTGGGGATTCCAAACCATGTAATTCTATTTACCGTCATAATTTATCTCTGCACACCCGTTTGGTGACTTTATGGAACTTTAGTTATTCTATGCACGGGGAAAATCTGTTTTGTTTTCGAAAGAGTATCTTACAAACAATTTGAAGATACTCCACTGAGCTCAAAGCTAGCAGACGTATGTCGTGAAGTGATTGAAATACATCTGTTTGATGTCATAGCTGGTACGGGTCTCTGTATGAGATATGAAGATTATGTCTTGACTTTAGCCACTAATATCCACTTCGTTTCAATTTTATACCCTTTGACTTTCGTTCATCTCAACTCTTATGTTTCCCACAAGGATGCAAACGGTAATCTGTTATTCCATGATTGGAGTTCTTGGATTTCGGTTACTTCAAATTGTGACGTTTTAAACGTTCCACTCGTAAGAAGATGACTGGCTACAACTCTCAGTGTATCGCATGGTCACATGGAGTGGTCATTTTGAACAGTTTTATTTTCTTCTTATCCACTGATTACAGATAAGACTTGGTGCAACCTCCGTTTCAGAAGGCCGACAGATCTGTACCGCTGAATGTTTTCAAGAAGAGTAGGGGAGGCTAACAATGGTACTACTCGGGAACTGATGTCACGAAACGTTTTTTGACAGTTCCAGTCAAATAAGATATTTCAAGACTACCTTGTGTAAAGTCCCTAAGAAACAGGTCCAGCTAAACCTGTCTTCCAAGGACTATCATACTACAATCGAAGTTACTTGTAAGTTACCGTCTGTGTTGGGTTGTGCATAATCTAGCTAAAGTGCTACTTACACCGTGGAATACTATTCAGCCTGTTTGTAATCTGGGTCCACTGAAATGTTTACTTCAACATAACCTGTCAATTCACGTGAAGCAGGGAGGCCTACAACAAAGAGTCGCTGAACGTATGCCTGCGTGGCTGTGGCACACGACAGACCATGGCTTTAGAATAAGTGAACCGAAATCCTGCTTCGCCTAATGCAAGAGACATCATGGGAAACGTCGCGTTGTTGCACCCGCAACTGGTTTGACGCGTTACTGCGCAACAAGAGTTTGAAAATGTTTGTGTTCTGCAATGCACTGATAATCAGCACTTGTAGACAGATCCTGAGTGTGCATAAAATGTCGACTCAGGTAGTTTGTCCGCTTTCCTTCGGATGTAGTCAAATCGTAATCCATTTCTACTGTGGTGACGATTTGCATATCTCGTGTATTCTAATGCTTTACGTTTGTGACTGAAGACAGTGATGGAACGGATCAAATTATGCGATATACATTTTCTTTGAGATATTACAGTGAAGGAGACGAACAAATTTGTTTCAGGAGTGACGTTAGTCATAAACATAAGAATGATAACACAACTAGATGAAGTTTACAGTTGGAATGGGAAGCATTAGTCCTACGTCGACGTTCAAGTTTAAAACCAACGCACTCGAACAAATAATGATCTGCATTACTGACGCACTCTGACAAGACTAAACATCCAGCCGAGTAGTCCATTCCGAAAGTGGTCGGCGGGAAGATCTATTTTAATGCGAAATCTACGCTCAGGTGTGAATGCGGTTCAGCTTCAGATTTACTGAATCTCCAAGTACTATTCTAGTATAAGGGAATTTGTAAGCTAAACTGTTGTAAGAACATATACTAGGAACAGCAGTTAGTTCTCTTGTGAACTTTCGTGTTATAGCAACATCACAGTGACGGAGTTTAAATGTCAATGCTGACCAGCCTCATATTGGACAGCACGATTAATGTTCAACAGTTCCATCGAAGTAATTAGTTTAAATGCAAAATTGGCCAACGACTGTAAGTGGCGATCAACGTGTAATCAACCAAAGCCCCGACAGTTCATCACGAAACTCAAATTCACCGAATGCAGACACTTAAGTGGTATTTTCTTATATGCAAAAGGAGAAAATTTTATCACTTCGAAGGTTGTATTGATCCATTGTTGGTATACTTCCAGTCATGGAATAAATGAATCAGATTAAATTGAACAACTTATTGTTATTTTTGGTTAGGCCTCAGTCCAGTCTCTTTCGAACACTCATCCCCATAAATCAAAGACTACCTGTTTTATAGCCTAATTACTGACAATTATGCATAGACCAACTCGGTAGTTTCGATGATACAGTGAAACTGACAACTTTGTTTGCGAACAAGGTTTTATCGTAAAATGGTTGAATGTAATTCTACCTAATGGGGATGAGAAAAAATAGTAGTCGTATGGTAGCAAAACTACTTACACGTTGTTACCATTAAAAGAAGTTGAAAGGATTTGTAGTTTCTATTTCGTTTTGTGCTATCACTTAAACAGTGGGATTTCGCTTCATCCAAAACATTAGGTCAGCTGTCGTAAAATGCAGGTCTAATCAATCGTAACTTTTGTTGACGTGTCTACTATTGTTTATTCCTCTCATTTTATCAAAGTTTCACCAGTTATATCATACATGATTCGCTGACTTGACTAGGTTGTTTTATTGTCCTCTGACGCCACGTATCTGTTAACAATTTTCCTGTTGTCAAATGTATTGAATTTGTGTTTATTTCCGTTCATGATTGCATTTGCTTGACGTTACCTATTGCAGAATTATCACGAGTTGGCCGGGACAGTCTTTTGACTTTGATAAACTTCCGGTGCATAAAATTCGGTAGAATATATGTCCTGTCAACTTGTAAGTCAAGTAGTGGTCTGCAGTAACAGTTCTTACTGTTTCCCAACTTGGTCAAGCTGACAGATCCTAGATGGTCGTGTCACTGTATCACTTTAGTCACGTAGTGTTTACTGTTCTGTCCTCTAAGTTTCATGCATGATATCGATTTCTTGTTGGAACACCAAACACTTCAGGTTACATCAATCCTGAAATTAGAAACTCCGATTATAAGGCCTCTAGACCTCACTAGGGTTTGGGGTGTCTTCGGGCACTCTATGATATGTATACCGCTAATGTCCATTCCAAACGACATCAAATTCCTTTTCCGCCTATGACCAACTAAGTGCATCATTCTTTGGGGTTAGTGGAAGATCAAACACGATAGCAATTTCTTTGTCTTTGGAACAGGTAGAAATGTGAATGTTGCTCATCGGGTTTTACTACTCACTTGGTCGCTAATTCTGAACAGTCCAACCTGAACACAACATAATAGCCTAATTTCTCACGTTCCCACTCCGGGCTCAAGGAACTGTTGTCACATGCAGTTGTGACCGTAAAAAAACACACTTGAATTACATAATTGTTTGTTTCTAGATTCCCATCACAATCTATGCGAAAGTAAATGTCCATAATCGCAAACACTATTTCGCATGGTTGACATTTGTGTTTGAGTGACCACTTTGTTGACACGTCCCACAAAATGCAAACACACGTTTCCAGTTGTCACTTTCAGGCCAGGGTCTTTCGGACATGCAGAACTGTCTTTTAATTTCCAAGCGTTCGGCTCATGACTTACTACTCATTAGCGATGTTGTAAATTATGCAGCATATTTACGGTTGTGCGACAAGCAATCTTCGATCATTCTTAACGTCTGATAATGTTTTGAACCGCTTTGTAAGAACACCATTCTCGTACTGAAGTTGCTGTGTTACGCTGTTTTATGTAGAATAGTGAATAGATTCATAGGTTGGTTTCGTGTTTTTAAGTTATACGCTCCGTGCTGTTAAAGGTTTGAATCGACATGTAGCTATTTTTCGTAGTTAGGTCCCTTCGCGTTTCCCGTTTTTTCTTCTCCTTTCCTATACAGGGTTTGCCTTTTTCTTCCTCGTGGTTGTGTGGCAGTTAAGTATCAGTGTGAAACACTGATGTATTGCTGTCTGTGATGATGATGGTGATAGATATTTTAGCCACAAATCATGTGAGCTTTTAGTTGGGACGCATAGTCCAAAAGCACTTGATCTTAATTCGAATTTTGTTGATATTACTCATAAGCAAGTATGGCTGAGCTTCTAAAATCGATAAGGTGAAGTCAGTAGTAGTGATGATTACGGCTGCCTTGAGAATACATATACTACTGCTGGACTAACTTCAAGTATGGAATTTCATTTCGAGGAAGCCGGTTGAGCGATTCAATTTGGAAGCTGCAATCTATTGAGAGAGATGATCTAAGTAGATCATTTATACTTCAGGCTGCCCATTAGGAACCAATTAATGCTAATCCAGTGAGGTCACTTAGAATTTGATTAGATATGATTATGTCATAGTGGTGATGTGATAATTACAGTTGTCGAGAACATCATATTATTTTAACACTGTTTCACTTGATCTGTGGAAACGTCCAACTTTTCGACATACTCTATTCCGGAATATATTAGGTTGATTTGACATAGAGGTGTCCAAAAGTTTGTACGCAACTATTGGTCCGTTTAAAATGTACGAGCACGGTACTTCATGATCAGACATTTTTCCATCTGCAAAACGTTTCTTGTTATGATTGCAATGATTTGGGAATCATTGTTTAGGCCATATTAGGGATATATTTTCGTCGACTTTCACAACATAACCAGAGTATTGCTCTGAGTGATCAGAAACAAAAGAAGAACAGCCTATTTTTTGTACAATGGAAGATTTCTTTCTACTCACAGCCATGTTGTTTATGTGTGGTGTATCACTCCTTGAACACAAGCCGTGCAAAATAGTTTTAGAACTTTTCTACTGTGTTTATCTCCTGGTTAAACTTAAACGATTACTGGAAAATATTACAATTGTGTGCAAGTTTCCGCCTCTAAACCTAGTCACTACAAGACCGTTAGTTTAGATCACTTATTGGAGAAGCGAAAGAAGATGGTACACATCTAGATCAGTGTAGTCACTCAAAGGGGAACGGTGTATTTTATAGTAGTTACGACCGGGAACATCCCTCCACGAGGAGACTACTGTAAGTGCTCTTTCAGGTAATGAGTACACAAATAGTTCGTTCAATAAACAACCACATTTACTTCGAAACAACTGAATTCACTCAAAGTGGCAGAGGGCGGATAACCACAAATAATCACATGTATGGGAAAAGCAAAATAATTGGCGGGTCAAATAACAATGCAAGCGAATGCAGATGATCAGGAGCAAATGACCAACCAAGAGGTGACGAAATCACCAATACACTAGTAGGGAAGAGGGAATGCCTCACTAGCCAGAACAACACTCCTAGTTATACAGCACTCTAAGAGGAGTTTAGCCAAAATATTTACTGACGTGATAAAAACAAGGGAATTTAAGTAGACAAAGTTTTTAATCACTGATTTTCTGTTACTTCATGTATGTGCGTGTGTTGATAGGTTTATTTTCGATGCACTTTTACAACAGAATAAGTTTAGCAGTTAATGAAAGTGCTATTCTTAGGCCAACTATAATCATCAGCCGCATCTCCGATGGTGGAAATGTCAGACGATAAAGTGGAGTAAATAGGCCATAGGCTAGGAAATATCTATAAAGATCGGAGCATCTTTGAATGTTAAGAGGTAACCAACTGAAATGTAACTGCTATCTATGTATGATTACATTCATAACAGCCTAAATTTACCAATTCCAAATGTGGATCTTAAGGGGTCATATTATAAAGTTTACTGATATCTGGCTACAGTAATACACATAATACACTGTAATCAAACAGTTGCGATGGTGACAGGGGCGTTTTTTACTATGGTGTTGGGTTAGTTCCACTGTCTTGAATCCTGAATATCGAACCACGTGTCATGATTATCAACCCTTCGTTTAACATACCATACACTCTGCCGAACATCAAGCTATTGATGTACATTGACTAATGAACGATTCCGCAGGAGGTTTGGTGGGCTAAGCTGATTCCTCGTGATGGAGTCCTTGCGGTTCACCAGGTTATTGGCTCCAAACGCCGAGGCATTTATTGTTAACGGTGTCTAATAGTTATCATTGAACCGAGTTTTAGTTTTCCTAGCAAATTTGCATGGCAGTTACCCGTCACTGTGAAGCATAAGACGTGTTTTATCGGCTGTCGGGAAAACCATGTGATATTTACTTGACTAAACCAGACTAGACACATAAACATTGCAGCATTTATGTGTTGTGGATCACACAGAACGGAATCGCGCGAGTGGTTAGAAGGAGAATAAATTTGAGTCATTTATAATAAAAATGTATTAAGAACCTATGACAACACATTATTCATCAACTCACAGATTTTGGATACCGTATAAACGCTCAGCCAATCCAAGCATTGCTTCGTATTCCTCTTGTGATATTTCTTCACGCGAATCCAGATCAGTCAAAGTTTTAAACTCGGATATTTGTTGTGGATCGAAAATGTCTACTAAACGTTCTTTGATCGACTGTATGACGTTCTGTTTGGTGAAGAAATCCACAGAAACGTGAGAGGAATCAATACCACGTTGATACCCGCGTCGTGTGTTATATACAGTATATTAAAATCCATCTCACCTCCCTCAGCTATTAACCTGCAAACTTCGCCTATAACATCCAACTTTTGTCGTTTATCTCATAATCTCAACCAAAATTCTTTTTATGTCTGTCAAAATCAACTACATGCGTTCATGCACCCACTTCTGGCCACTGTACGCGTACAGCTGCTCCACTGGATTTATCAAGATATTAGTTTCCCTGTTTGGTGATTCGTATGTTCAGGATTTCCTGGCCTTATTTTGACGCAGTTCGGAGGTGGTAGTGAGGAGACAAGTGTATTTACAAACATCACCATCATCATCATAGGCAGCAATACAACAGTGGTTCAAACTGATGCTTAACTGCCACACAACCACGAAAAAGGAAAAGAAGAAACAAACCCTGTTTAGGAAGACAGAAGAAAAAAGGGAGAGGGCAGGGGACTTAGTTATTAAAAATAGTTACTTCTGTATTCAGACATTCAACATCAAGGAGTCTACACCTTGCAAACAAACAATCGATCTGTAAGTGAAAGTAAGGCGTCATCAACAAGACAGATTCCTTACGGCTTTCACTGCCCCGCGTCATTAAGTGCACTCACTTCACAGACAACTCGGACAAACAACCACAACATTCACGTCACTGATCTCAGTTAGCCGCCATCTCACCTAACGTCTCAAGTCAACGACTCTGCGAGTCGCGAGGACTCCATCCTGAGAGACGAACCCGATCTACGGTAGCCAATCCCTTCGTGAACGATTTGATTTGTCTACGCCAGGTCACCATTTGTTCACCTCGCACCTTACGCCAGTCGGCCGCAGTGTCGGCAAACAGTGCTCGGTGTGGCAAACGACTAGCCGGCATCCTTCGTACATGACCTAACCACCTAAGTCTGTAAAACTGTAGTGACTGGACAAAAGAACTCGTTTGGCAATCAACGCCAAACACCCGCTTCCCAACCTCCTCGTTGCTTAC
>LUCH01000360.1:60711-107295 GCA_013368495.1 Paragonimus heterotremus
TGATTATCAACTCCCTGAATTGTTTGCTATAAAAAAACCCAGTCCATGTTATTGTAAATTTGGTACTGATGAGTCAATACGAAATGTTTGCATCTACCAGTTTTTGTATTCTAACTGTTTTTGTGACTGTTTGATTGCATAGTACATGTAGATGATTTTAACTTGACATGAACGGGAAGCGACAAAGACTTGATACCATCCCCAGCTAAGTGTAAATAGAATTTGATTAGTTGTCCCGTAATTAGTAATTTAATGACTGCTTTGTATCACAACTGATTTTGTCCACCACGAGACGGGGTTGAAAACCTGTGTATGGGTATTCATCACAAAACTAAACCCAGCAGTGTATCACAGAGTAAAACAATGCACACAGTCTCGAAGGTAGTCTTGTTTAGTCCTTGGTACTCTCATTTACACGGTTCGTTTCATTCTGTCATCACTTAATATAACATGTTAAGCAGCACACATGTTCTTAAGACTACTGAGATGCACTTGGAACTATTGAAATTGGAATGATATTGCAAACTATCAATGAATCTGGCATTCAGATTTTAAGTGCTTAGCTTTCGCTAGAAACTATGTCAACCGATACGAGATGGTGGGTAACCCCATCGGCATTCTTCTGTCATTCTGGCGCTTTAATTGATGGATTCTTTCCCGAACTCTTATTCCTAAACTGTACTGTATCTATGCCGGTTAATTACCATACTTCTGCAAGGAAATATATGCACAGAATAGTGTTGGGCGTCAAATTCAAATGTGTCAGTTAATTCTCAAACAAGATGGGTAAAAGATGTGAGGAGTATCCCGTCGAATGCTCATTCCTCCGTGTGTGTAATGAACGTATATACATACGTTTGTTCGCGAAACCTTTTGGGAATGCTTTGAACAACAACAAAACGTGGTTGCTTCATGTTCCCGATGTTTCCACGAAAGCATCCACTAGCTGCTTTTTGTTCAGAGCCTAAATTTTCCTTCCATTCCACATCGCTTTCTCATTCATTGCCTAGATGCTTCCCACTGAACTTATTGTTCAACAGTTAACTTCTCTATTCGCTTTTTGGAGGATATTATACATTCTGCAACATCGCCGAAATATCCATCATATTTCGGGTTGGCGTCCCACGTTTATCAATCTTTTACAATGGGTGAAATGTTCACAGCGGAAACTTATCGCAGGTAATTCAACCTTCCTGAGCGTCTTTCCGCACTTCTCACTGGATCTCGATGAAACCAGGTTCATTATTCTTCAGTTATTCCCCAGTCAGCCAAGCTTCCACACAAAACGGTCATCTTAACCAAGAAACTAAATCAGTACTTTTCTAGTTTTAGCGACTGTTACTGTCAGATAATATTTTCGAGGTTCCTAGATAATGACGATGAATATCACTCTGTAACTGGATCATATACAATTGTTAATATTTATATTGCTGAAGGCATGAGTGAAAAATCTGAAAATTCATTTCCTGAATCACATTGGGCGTACTGTCAAAGGCTTGACTGTTTGTGGCACACAGTTAATCACGTCATTCAGATCTGAGACACTAATGCATTGTGAAACTGAATAGGTAGTCCTAGTAGAACTAGGTTGTAATACGTTAAATCACCTTCTTTTTCATGTACAGCAGGGTAAACTGGCCAAAAAAACAATATGATCCTCAAAGAAATATATAAATACCATTTTTCTTTATTGGTGACCGCATAGTGAAAAGGGATTTTAAACGCAGTGTTAGTCTGCTTGGTTTATTTTGTTCAGTGAGTAAAGTCAGATGCACAGTAGTTTGTTCCCTTGAAGAGTTTGTGTGGTGAAAACCATGTGATGTTCTCCGAAGTAACATTTCGTACATTCTGATCATATATGAACATGTAACTAATTCTAAACATTAAGACAAGGTTCCATAGGACGGCACTCATGGCTTAAGAGGGCGGGGATTAGACAGACAAACACGAGTTGAATCAAGCACATCCAAACAACAAGCTAACTGGAGAAAACGAAGTAACCGACTGCCTTTCGTTCCTGAAAAATAAAATCCGTAGATTATATGGAATAACCAAACGATTCATCTACAAAAAACCTACTTGAACTATAGAGTTTGTGTGCGGCAAAAGCTCCTGTCCTTTGCAATAAAAAAGAGCTTAGTTCACACTCTTTTCACAGAGCTTGGAAGTTGTGCACGAAAAACCCTATACCACTAGAATTAAACTCACTCGCAGATACCCTGAAGAGCAACGAATACCCCGTGCAATTTATAAAGAAGTATAGCAACGTCATCACTTTTAGGATACAAGTTTCCACAGCATAAAAGTAAACGGTGTACTAAGAACTCACCTTTCTAGATGAAAGCTAGTCAACAGAGACAAAAAGGCGTTTAACACCTGCTGTTTCCAAATCCCATACTACTGTAAAACTGTGTATAATACAGGAAACCAGAGCCTTACCAGCCCCCTAGGCTACAAAAAACTGCCTACATCTGTCATATCCCATTGTTTTTACATATATTCATGCAATCACAGTATGAGCTACACAAGGAGGACGAACCGACAGCTAGCTTTCGTACCAAGGAGCATGTTTCTAAGTGGTTAGAAACAACTAGAAACACCAGGCGCATGCATGGAGGCCGACGGACGTCACCAAGCGTCATCACTAACAGAACACTTAATCCAAACATGACACAAAGTAAGAGTTTGTGATGCATTCTCTGTGATTTTTGGAAGCAATCGGAAACACACCTTCCAGTGTGCTGAGACTTTGGTTATCAAGCTTTAAAATCCCCCTGTTTTCAAAAACATTTTTTGTTAACGTCACGGCTGCTCTGGTTACCAGCATCACCATGTTTCCAATTTTCATGTTCATGCCTGTTTTTCTAGCCCTCCCCTAAGCCATGAGTTCCGTTCTATGGAACTTCATCTCAATGTTTAAAATTAGTTACACGTTAATGTGCGATCAAAATGCACGTCATATTACTCAGGCAAACACTACGTGACTTGCCTGTTCTCACTGCCATATACATACCGGATGTGGCCTTCAACCGTTCCGTGCAGCCATACCGGAGGAGTAAAGCTTTCGTCCTTGGGGTCACAAAGACCATTGAACTGTCATTATAAAACTGTCAGATTTGGACACAGAACAGCCCAAAAACTATGGAATCGTGGCCCATCGTAGCCTGGGCACTTGATGCGACGCAGCAGTTACTATAGATGGAATCCCAAACGAATTAAGCACCACATACCTTGTGAATTATGTAACTCCAGTTTAACGAGCATTTTATCGTTCTCAAATTGGGTTCGACCTGAAGCTGATACACACGCATGCTCGCAACTCTGCCACTTCAATCTTACTCACTGGGTCTATTAAAAAAGCTGATACATCCGCTCTAGCTACTTATAAATTTCTGGTAGTTAAATTTACTAACAAATATTCGATTATTGGCAGTGGACCGGTGCTTTGTGTCAACTGAACTTTATTTCGATTTTTTCTTGAAACATTTGCTTTGCGGTTTATAGAACCAAATATTTCAAGAAAAATGTCATACATATTTTATACAGTACAGTTCACCGGGAGTCAAATCATCTTATGAATTAGTGTAGCGTAGTTTACTTTTAAGAATCCACTTGCAAGAGAAAGTATTTCAAAAGTGTAATGAAGCTGATAATCCAGTCAATCAGACGAAAGTTTTTCATATTTAATTGAGGGGTTCCATCACGTTGTTTGACGACACAGATTTCTTTTGGGTTATGGGCCACTTTTAATTATGGCATCTATCAAACGTCCGCTCTATGACAAGTGTAATATACTGGTAAGCGGGTGCAGATAAAATGGGAGGTTTTGCAACCTATTACAGATGGATGCAAGCATTTGAATGCAATCATAGTCCAATTATGATAAACCGATTGAAAACCGTTCGACTCACGTCAATGGGATCTTGCCCAGATGCTTTCAACCTGGTGTACATTTTTGTATAAATAGTGTCCAACTCTTCGGATAAAATACAATATTTTCCCAAGTATTCTATGGGATCCATGTCTGTTTTACAAAGGAGTTATTAACAGAAGCGAAAATCAGCTCACTTTTCAAATCTCCCAAGTTTAATGGTAACGTAAAACGCACAGAACTGTTGGTAGCTATCATTTGTTTTAGGGTAGATTGTTTTATGTTCTGGGTGATGTACTGCAAAAGTAATTGAGAGAAGCGGATTAAAAGCAAACCATGCCAATTTCAGTAATATTTAACATTTTCAATGTTGAACACAAATTCGACTGATAAAAGTGATTCATGTAGGCACAGTTGTAGCAGAATTGAATATAAATAAATGACCTACTAAATTAAATGTGTCCGACAGTGAAAATTATCGAAAAAAAATTCTTGGAATTAACATCATTTCAAACTGAGAACCACTCACAGCCGATCACGACAGTCTCACTAACAAGGTCTTATGACTAGTTCATTTTGAAAGGAAACATCAGTTTTATGGTTTGTTCTTATGAGAGCTCATCAGTAGCTCATGCCTTTATCCGGATCACAAGTTTCATTCCGGTCCGTGTAATTTTCGGGTTAGCGTGTTAACCACAACATTGGTAACTTCACAATAAGCATGAATGAATAATTGCATCTAAATTCCAGGCTCAACCTTGAATAGATTGTGTCGAGGCTGTCTCATCATTTGGAAGGAAGCATAAACAGGATCGCTCTGTTTAATTCAATCGTTAATCCCATGACCAGAAATTCTCGATGAGATTGAAGCCACTGACTTCGGTAAATCGGTAGATGTTTGTAGATTTGTATCATTTCAAATTGAACACAACTTACACCTGATCACAACCTCTGCAATGTGGTGGGTCTTTCATAAAACTAGCTAAGAAAGAAACGGAACTGTACTTCTGTTCTTAACAGAGCTTATCATAGAAGTGAAACTTCAGGCTAATGTTAACTATTGATGTGGGTTATACAGAAGTTTTATGTGAATGCAAACGCTATGATCAACTATGGGTGTCGTTTACTGCGAAGTATCAGTTAGCTTGAAAGCAATTAAACAATTACACTTTATTGGCCCTGGTGGACTCCAGTTTAAACTGATGTAGAAATACCAGTTGGGCAGTCGGTCTGCTGGAGCATTAGGTGGATTTCATATAACAGAGTCGAAGTGGTAGATAATGAGGTCCAAATGTTTGTGTTCTGAGCATTCGGAGCGAATTCCTAGCTAAACTTATACAGAACGTGTCGCGTCTAGGCATGCACTTTTTGTCGCTGGTTCAAATCCTGCTGAACACAAAAGTTTCGAGATTGGGGCTCTTTTAAATTTTCAGATCTGCTAAAATACATATCGGCAACTGCCAGAGAACGTTTGATAAAGTTAGACTATTGACCAAAACCTAATGGTTAAAACTTTCACGTCTGTCGTGTTTGAACATTTGGGACATTAAACATAAAAGTGATTTGTGTGAAAAGTAAAACAAAACTTGCTCGTTCTTCACCTTTTCATATGCAAATGCTTCGTTACCGATGAAATCGAACATGCCTAACATCCAGGATTGCCTTCCTTCTAGTGATTTTTTATCCTGTGGATTGCCACAAAAGTGCGCAATTTAGGTGGTGTATTAGAAAATAGGTCCCAGGAAAAATTACATAAATAAAGAAAAAACAAAACATTTTGCTCAAAATACCAAGTGTGTTATGAGTACGGATGAGGAAGAAATTTGGGCGTTCCGAAGTCATCATAATATTATAACTTGAGTGACTTGTTTCTACTAGAAAAGCACCGGATAATATGACATGAGCGCTATCTATCACAACTGTCATCGGAACATCCGTTTCATGAACATAAATGACTGACCGTGGTGTTTCGACTACGAAGGTTAAATTTGTCATAACGGTTTTAATGCTATTCAAACGATTTTGTTTGTGCCGTTTCTGCTACACAGCATGAATAGCTTGAAGAAGACGTATGAATTGACTGACTTTGGACAAGTATTTGGTACCTAAGACTGATCCCAAGCATGTGCTTAGAACTGGTCCAGCTTCTCAGTTATGCACGTTGTTTCCGTCGTTGGTTAGAATTCAGTCAAGGACCGGAGTTTCTTCAGTTGGCTCTCACATAAACTAACGGAGGTGCCACACTAATGAGTAATACAGTTTTAACGCTCAGCAATGGTACTTGTGAACTCCAGCTTGAAAAGGTTAAGAAATCTTGTCATTGTGGGCCATCCCTGAATCGTTTAGTGGATTCTATATGGAATGGAGGGACGGACAGCTGAATGAATCCAAATATGAAGTTTCTGGGCTTCCGACTTGGCCTTATGACTCAGCTGGCACAGCACTAGATGCTTTTGAACTAGTTTGGTTTGCTGGTTCGAATCCAGCCGAAATCTAAACGTTTCATAAATGGATCTCTCCCGACCTATACATCGAAAAATGTTTTTTTTTCAGGGGATGGTCGAGAGGCTAATTCATTTGTTCCGTGACGGTACCAACTTCAGGTACGACCAGGGTGAAAGTAACTTGTCTTACGTTAAATAAAATGAAATGATGTAACGACTACACTGTTTGTGAGAATCCCACCAGGTTGAAAGAAAATACAGTCGGCATCTGACAGACACATCAAGATTGACAAAATTGGTGAACCAGTGTTAAGCCGATTTGAGGAAATATAACTGCTATTGGACTCAAGTGCCAGAAAACTCGAACGGAATAACTTATCCAGGTGGACGAACGATCAAAGCTGGACAAAGAACAACCAATCAGATCGGGGTCAAATAAAGAATAAGTGACTCACTCAGTCAAAAGACAAACATCAACCATCCAGATTCCAGGTGAACGTTAAACACCAACAGAATGTGGCCAATCAGTCTATAGGTCAAATTCTCAAAAGCCGTGGGAGGTGACCAGTCATGCATCAGGTCGAATTACGAAGGCAACAGGAAATTCAAACCGGTGTTCAAAAACACTAGGAAACAACCATTCAGAGTTCAGGGCAACTCACTCTGGTATGTGAGAACAGGCATTCGTCAATCTTCTCCAACCTAGACATTTACTTACTGGAGATGACACATCGTTTGGTGATGAAACATCTACAAACAAAATGCCAAGTTTGTCGAGCATCCGATTACCTACACTGTTTATGGGAATGTCGCGATCCCCCGTTCTGTAGGCGAACCCGACCATCGTTGGCTGAATACAATAACTTTAAACCAGTAGTTGTCTACCATACATTAAACAATGTTTACCTGTTGCCCCGACGGGAAATATTCAGTGTGGTAGTCGACAACTTCACTCTCTACTTGAATGATGGCGTCATCTATATCTGTGTTTCCGTCATTAGGAAACAAATGACTGCTTTACCACCGATAGTAAATGTCCGCTTCATAAACCGTTCAACCCTACAACATGTTTTCCCTGAGTGATGGCTGGCAGGAGTGACATCACAGTTCACATTATTCGATTATCCGCATAATGTATAGTTAATTGTCCGTTTACATAATCAAACTTGGCAACCCCAAGCAATAGTGGATTTATATGTGACTTGTAAAGCTGCGATTGTACGCGGTGCCCTGCTAGCTTTTGACCAACGAGGCACGCCAAGCATAGATGCGCCAACCGTTACTGTGTACTATAAATAGGATCAATGCTGGCCATCGTTTGCTCACAAGGTTGTAGCATGACAAGTTCATGAGCCCACTTGGAATCTGGGCTAATCACTGCACCCTACCCGGATCTTAAATAAGAAGGATTTCACGCAGCACCGCACATCCCATCCGACCTGAGTGTCGAGTAAATACCCTAGCTTTACATCCCTCGCTGTAGATATATTGGCAAACGTAGGAAAAGAATAGAAAGCACGGAGTGAGTAAGATTGTAAATGGTTTATTGTAGTGCTCCATTGTCACTGTCTACTGTTTACTTTCTGTTTGTGTTATCAAAGCAACATGATTTGCTTAATCACACTGGGATTAGTGATAACTTAAAAATCTCGAAGATTCTGTTTGATTATTGATCACTGAAGCATAGCAGTGGATTGTCCTTTCACTTTTCCAGTAACTTCTGTATGTATCCTTAAGCGATCATCAAAGCCAACATCTAGCTAATTCTCTGAACTCTTCAGTCCCCATGTTTGACCTTGATGTTCTGGGTGTGCATCACGTGGTGAACGGTTGTTCTGCTGCATGTCGAACTGGTATCGTGCTGATGAACGAATGGGCGTGGCCCAATATTGAATAAAGAAAAGTGTGGAAAAGTACACATCTGAGGGCATTTGAGGGCACGATATTATAACGGAACTTTTTTGGTTGTGGTGGGAGTGGGCAGTACGGCCCGTAAATACTGCATACCAAATTGTAATCACGTTACATGCACCCTTCAGTCGTTTGGTTTGCCTGGTAAACCAGTCGAAATTACCAGTGCTAATTAAAAGGTTGATGGTTGCACATATCCGGCCCAAAACACAAAATATATTGGGAAACTACGAGTGAACTGAGCTTTATCCATGACAGTAACACATCAGTGGTTCACACTAATGTGCACTTGACCTACAATTAGGGGAAAAGAATAAAACCTTGGTTTACGGAAGTAAGAAATGAGAATTATTGCATCGCCAGTTAAGGCCCAATTATAATCCAACGTTTTCAGAAATCTCACACTCTGTTTCACTAAATAAAGAATAGTAGCGATATTAGTGATGCAACGATTTGACGGAGACGAAACTTTTCTGGCAGAGTAAGCTTAATTACAATTTGTATACAAGGACTACAGAACGAAGTGAATATGAGTTAGTATTCTGTGGAATTCTGACAGTTTAAGTGTTTGAAATCTGTTCCATAATCATAGGATCATCCCATTTGAGTAAGTAGTCACACGACTTTTGTCGAAATCAGTGTTGTCTGCTTGGTTAAAACAACGAGTGACAAGTTATACTGACTATACTTTTATTCTACGGAGCAGGAAGGTAATATCGCGTAAGTTGATAGGAATAACTTCAAGTTTCTACAATCGTGGAACCACCGGAATTGGTAGCTTTATCCCACTCACACAATGGATGCAATTTACTCAAGATGATCGGTTGAATAACGACTTATGTGGTCTACATATCTCGACTAGGATTCACGGTTGAGGAATGATCGTCAACAACACGGTGTCAAATTTGGATTGGTCGTGATCTTGTTCCCTCCCAGAAGGCGTAACAGTGAGTGCTCCTGGCGGACTTCCAGAAAGAGCAAATTTTGATATTATGTGCGATGAACATCAACATTTGAAGAACTGGGAAACATCTTGGGTTATCGAACTCTGTCATGAATCTGAAGCTAATAAAATAAGGAAATGGACAGGTGAGAGCAGATACTTCACGCTTAAAGTGGAAGGAGATGCTCCACTTAGTGTAGTAGTGGAATGCAGTTGCTTAGTATTTAGTAAACAAAAGTTGATGTTGAGGTTTCTGAGGTTTCTGGTCAGTCAATCCTTGTTGGGAGTCCAAATACTCAAGCGAATCACATCACTGTCGAGGAATACTGAACGATCAAGGATCTTTGGACATCAGACTACAGTCTTGAGCGCTCTGGACGGTTGGGGCTCTTAGTGGCACAGTTTGCATAAAGTCTTGTTGTAAAATACAATTTGTGGTTGACTTTGATGCTGTGAGAATCTTTAAGTTCCTGAAACATTATGACAATAAATGCCTCGTATAACAAAAAATGGTAGTTCTATGACCGGGCTGTTTCAATCCTTCCGTTCTAATAACAACACTGTAGTAGGCTTGTGCTGTTCCAGAAGAGGAGGGGGATGTTTTAGTGAACCAGCACAGTTTAGGATGATAAACAACTTGGATTGTTCAAAACAGCAAACCAATTTTGGAAAGTAAATAGAGATGACTTGTTATTTTGCATTAAAACAATTACGTTGGATCCTACGTAACCTTTTGATGGTAACTTCTCATTTCAGAGGGTTAGATTTGAACCACAACTGTAAGTATTGCTTCTGTCACTGTCTTACGGAAAAGGAGGTCACCTAACAAAAACTCTCTATACAAGTACAGCCAGAAAGCAGGTGACTTCATTCTTATGAGACTGTTTATATTTATAAGGGGCATTATTTGTTGGAATAATATACAACACCAGGCAATATTAAAGGAATGAGTAAGTAATGAGTAGTTCACAGTTTAGTGATAAACAATACCCCACGAGACCCTATTATTGAGCATTCTATGTCATTATTGTAGGCGTAGTGAATGGACGAGTAACTAATTAATGAGCTGTTCTGAGTTGACACGGACGACCGACACTGTCAGTTTGATTCAAGCTCCAATCCTGAGTCAGTAAGTGGTAACAGCATTGTACCCAAGGTCGGTGAATGTGAGTTAATTAGTCAGGTTGTGAAATGGCATACTTTCAACCGATTCTGAAAAGCGTCCTTATCGATTGTAGCGTTTGGGCACGTTATACTCCCTACCATTTTATAACTCAACGAGTGCGGACGGTCACACATATGCAGTGGAAGCTTTAGGACGTACTGTAAATTAGCGATGCAATACAAAACATTTCGTGCAGCGATTAAACTAATACATTCCACTTTTCCTTGAATTTGATAAAGTTTTCATTAAAACACTGATATGAACATTATACTTGTAATAGTATGAATTGATAATAAATCGTTAGCATTTGTTTTCATGCATTCCAATTTGCTCTACAACACAAATTTGATCGTATGTTCATGCTGAAATTGATAACAGGGTAAAACAATCTATATAGGATGGTTGTATGTTGTAATGTTTATCCACAGTAGGGTTCATACCATAGTAGCCTAATCGTAGCATCAAGCTACAATGAGCGGCTTCAGTGCATGTACCACTCAGTGATCCTCCGGAAAGTCATAGATAGAGAAAACAGCATCGTTCTTTGTGAGCATGGAAGTCTATGGAAGTTGAATGTTTATTACTGGAGAATAACTGAGATAGATGTTTTGCTCATGGTGATGTAGCACTGGTGCAGGCAACCTTCTAGACACGATATTATATCTCGGTCTGAATAATAGCATATTATCTAGTTCCGACATGAGCACGAATTTTACACAATTTGTTAAGATCTCCAGTGTTTTTGAAACAATGATTTGCAGCTTTCTCAGTGTTGGTTCACAGGATAGAACAAATCGCACAGTGCTTGTCATCTTCGAGTAACTTGCCGGAATTGGAAGACCATTGCAGTCAACAATGATGGACTAGTATCGTAATTGGTCTGAACAATATTTGATTTGAATTGTTTATAGTATGCAGCCCTTCATATCGTATTTAGGAACTGACAACTGTGTGCAGGATTGTTACATCATAGTCGAGGTTGTGGATTAGGTGGTTCCACTGAATCGTGAAACGAAACATCCGAAAGGTTAGATCTAATCAGTGTTCCAAAGTATAACGTGAAGATATAACCAGACCACCAGTTACGCAAACTTAGGTCGAACACACAGTCAGAGTAGGAAAGATTACTTGTGTAAGATTTATTCTAACAGGTGTAGTAAAGACGTTAATTTGTTTTCGCTGAAGGTCACTCGAGTTGTTTAGGGACAACCAGTTAAATCGACGTTTATCTTTTTCTTCTGATGAACACCCGGGATGAACTCGTATAATATTGTCAAAAGCTCATTGAAAATACTTCTGAATATCCTGAAATATTCCTCCAGTTGACCGTAGCCAAATTTACTTCGTTAGAAATTTGTTAGGGTCCACGAATCAATCTTTGTTGTTGGTTTATTGCCAATAACGTTACAAGACATACTTTGGGAGATGCTAACATTTCGTTTACTCGATTCATTGACGAATGTAAAACATTGGAATATATAAGACATGTGGATGGTGAAAACCATAGAAACAATCAACGATTGGGTTTTATATGAGACAAGAATTGACATCAGTTCCAGGGAACTCGTACTGTATGACAGGCAGTTTCGTTGTGAGTAGTACACCACTCGCAAGTAGTATATTACCCACAGGCGGCATTCAGGAACAAAAAAGCAAGCTCCGAACGTCAGGGAGACGATGGACAAGGACAGACTATCGGAATATTGTGTTCACCAAGGCGAATGACAACGTACTGTCACCCGATGTATTTGAATGCATGTCTGACGTGCAAATGAATGTACGCGTTTGTGGTTTGATTTTTGACATGACCTATACGGGAATTTGCGCAATAGGCGGGTTTTCAGGCCAAGCGTATTTGGTGGTCATAACAGTCGGTGCTTTAAATCTGTTTATTAAGCAGAGCATATTCGTCTGACGTTTGTGAGAGAAGTAAGGTTAAGTTTCCGCAAATTAGCTGAGGAGTTTTTATCTGTGATCAGAAACACAGTAAACAAAGGAACGAAATCGACGTAGATCAATGCATCCGATTAAAAGATGCGTGCTTTTATTCTTGTGCAACACGTTATCTTAGAGGTCTTCTGGAAAATCTGTAGCAATATCCGTAAACGTTTTGACTTCCGTTGTCATTAAGCTTATGACTCTTTATTCACAGACACTCTGTTCTCAAACAAACACAATGAATCAGTTTTCAAGTTTAATTGTACAATTTCCGGAAAAATTTCTTCAACAGCTCTCTCTCCGATAGGATGTTTGTACACAAGTGAATGTATCCTACTAGTAAGCTTTGGAGATTGAAATTCCGGTCCGATTGGTTTCATTCACATCGCAGCGGCGAAACGACATGCTAAAAATGTAAAAGGTGTGATCAGTTGTGGGGTTATTCTATTACTTAACTACCACAACTATTCATTTGTAATTGAAAGTTGGTCGTATGTGTTTACAATGGTTTCCGTCCCAGTCTATCTGAAAAATACTCGTCACATGCATAACTATAGAGAGTGTCACAACAGTAAATGGAATTCATCTGGTGATGGTTGAACAGTGTGTGTATCGCACACAAACGGTTGTGACTGAACACTCGAATGCAATGAGTTAATTATGAACATGGGAGTTAGGACGAGTATTTTATTGTCAGAAGCTGGCAGACTGGCACTACTGCCAAGGTCTAACCAACCGGCGAAACCCTAGGAGACTATCTGGAAAGCCAGTCCGAATGATAAGCAACAAACGTAAGAACTAGAACAGACTATAGGTTGTAGATGAGATAACTCACATTTGAGTCGTAAAATTGGAAATACCCGTCTCTTTTGAAACGTTTGAATTAACTTGTTTTTGTTATTTCTCCTTCATAGCGTTCTTCAGTTTGGCTATTTCATGGCAAGGTTAGTTCTAGCTTCTCTAGTCATGTCAGCGGCTTATTATAGATGCTGGCACTTGTGTCTTCATGGCGCTGGATTTTGCTGATGCCACATTTATACGCAATCACAGTAAAACTGGCAAAGTGACGATAATGATAGTTACATAACGTGTTGCGACGAAATGAATGCTGTGACATTATCTAGTCTTCTGGTTGTACGTAGATTTATAGATGTTTACCCGTTGTTTTCCTCACTTTGATCAGATAAAACCATGCTCGAGTAATTATAGGTATGAATGTATAGAAACAAGTCGAAATAAATCCTGGCAAAACCCGTAATAGCGCTGACATATCAGTTGAACAATAAAACTAGATATTGACTTTCAGTCATTCTATAGACATTATCTACTAGGTTTGCATCTGACAGACTGTCCATCATGTTGTCCATTTTTCATTAGTGACGTTTTTAAAAACGAATGTTTTCTGTGCCTAAGATTTACAAGGCATCAACGTTCAACATCTATTTGGAAATACTTGCGGGAGTTAAAAATTTAACTGCTTCATGAAAAAAATTTGTAAGGATAAAATTAACACTGATGAAGTACCCGACTGAAGAAACGTAGTGCATAATGTCTGTTTATTCATCTCGATAGATCAAACAACACTGCGTTGACATTTTGTTGAATATATCCAAAATGTTTATTGGCAAAATAACAACTTTGTGGTCAGCACAACTGTTCATTCTCAAGATTGTTTATTGAGATACATTATTCTTACGTGTATTTGGTACATCTCAGAAGAAAGTTATATTTCTGATTTTGTAAGTCAAATAAAACTATTTGGCAAATGATGTAAAACCCAACTTAAAATCGACCCTAGTTCATATGCACGTGAATGTGCAATCACGTTTGCCTTAAACCATCAAACGATCAGTTCTCCACAATCGGTGAACATGTTACTCAAAATTTTATGCCTTTGGTTGCCAAACATTTAGTGTTAACAGACGGTCCAACTGACCCGCCTGGCTGAATCAACTGATTATTGCATAAAAGTAGACCTCAGTTACTCTCCGATGTCATGTGCACAGTAATGGTCAAGATCACTCAGCGGAATGCCATGATCTCGTTGATGTGTTACCTGATGAGGTTGTACGCATGTCCACTCTCTGTTCTATCTCATTTCTCTGTTGAATGTGGTAGGCATTTTCCATGTCTGCGAATGAAGTAAGTAGAAGCATGCTGGCATACTTCAGTAAACCTCTTTCTTGGTCTGATGTCTAGTCGTATATTGGACGGGTGAGCAACTTCCTGGTTGTCCTGAATTTTCCATTGAACAGAGTAGATCGGTTTCGTCTGCCTAATTGGGACCATCACCTTCACTTAAATTGCTGGCTAAGAACGCTGTCAGAGACAGCAATGTACGGAAATCAGTCGCGTACCTGCATTCGTATCAGTTTTGGTTTTTACATCTAGTCTTCTTTTGTTGAACTTTAACCTTTCTAGCGGCCTTTTCTCCAAAGATGGTTCACATCAATATTAAAATTAGCGACAGCCTGAGCCATATTACCTTCTAGTCAGTCTCCAGGGCACTGTGATAAAGATGAGATCAATACCAATTCTTAATGTCACTATCTTAAGTACGATGGTGATATACAAACCGGTGAGCAATTCGTCATATATTGTGGTCCCTACCTCATTTTCTGTGTAATATCACACGATTTCTTGATATTGCAACCCAATCCTTCGTTGTTGGATATGAAAGTCACTTGATGTGCCTGATAAGTAACCAACCTCTAATATATGCTCAAGATTTTGGATTTATCAAATCTAACGAAAATGGTTAACCAAAGATCCGATTGTATCAAGTCCAGTATTGTCATTTGTTTCCGCTGTTTTACTTCATCCTTCTCAATAATCCGAAGATACATTTCACTCCTATATTAACACTTTTGACTTGTGACAAGTTATTTTACCTAAACATATGTTTAGTTACATGTTTGCAATATGAAAAGCTCTCATATTTGTATTTGGTTCACTAAGTCTGGGAAAACCTCTGTTTCGGAGTTAAAGCATCATTAATATAAGTATCTACTGATTACTTCCATGTTGTTCTAAAACAGAATATTCACATCAATTTTTAAACACAATTCAATTTGCTTTCATGTGCGCATTTGGGTTGCCGTTTTAGAATAAACAGCATCTCTAACATAGCCGACATCTAGGTGTGTTTCTATTACTGACTGTCTGACTAGTGATAACAGTCAATATGTGTCAGATTATTTTGCTTGAAGAGATTGAACGTTTGATGACATCTCAATGGGGCTACTTTTAGGGTAGCAATATATTCACTTTCCAAGCTTTGACGGGTTTTGTGTCATACGATTTGTCAGGTCGTGTTGAGTGAACATAGTTAGGCAGACAAAAGCTAGACATGAAACACTGTGTGATAGACGAGATTCTATTTTAAAACCGGCAAAAGTTTGATTTTATTAACGTCTGTGGATTAGTATCGCTGGTGTTTTTACACAGCTTACATATGAACAGGGTGTTTGAAAAAAAGCCTTTGTTTGATTCATGTACCTCCGCTGTTCAGTTTATTCAGTGTAACAGTGCGACTAAAATTAAATTTCCCAGTAAACGTCATATAACATGCTAAGTAGAATAATGCGGTGTTGAAGGAACTAAGTGGGAGGGCGTTGTGCAACCATTTCATGCAGAACGAAACTTCATGTGCGCATGTCTAGATCAAGCTTCCGCGAATGCAGTATCTATGTTACGTTGACAGTACATAAAGGTTCTGAGAGCGTTTTGTCGAGTATTTTTCCACTGCAAAATGATTGATGGTATGTTTTACAGATTCAGCAAACTTAATGAGTTCCATTTGTAAACAGCTTGATCAAATCATCATTAAATTAGCCCCCCTCCCACAACATTTTGTCAGTTATCTATTTTACTTACCTTCAGAATCGGTAGTAGAAAATCATCCATTTCTTGTCGCACTCTACCTTTGTTTGTGTCAACAACGTTTTCCGGATGTTCTCTATTCGTAATCTATTCAAAAATAAATTTATTACTCTCATGTCAGTTGTTTATTTCATATAACTAATGAAACTGAAAAGTTACGAAAGTGAGTAGCTAGTTTTACATTCAGTTCGTGACCAATTAAGGGTTATTTTTTGTTATTATTTCATGTAACGGTTAACGTGGGTTAGTGTTGGCTATTCAGTCGCAATGTTGCCTCCGCAGTGGTGGCTACGAGAGACAAGAAAACTGACTGCATTGGAAGGGCGGATACTCTGATAGGACGCAAACATTTATATTCATTTTATCGTGACGGTTGCTGTAGAATTTAGATTAACATCTAATAAAAATTATAGACCTACTACAGGATGAATATCCTGCGTCTTAATAGCATTCATTGTAATTAAATACCTCTTACAGGTATGGGTTTCGTTGTGAAGGAACAAATACAAGTGTGTGGAATGTTCTATCACCTTAGAAGTAAACAGAGTGGTTTACACTGACTCTGCACCGATCACTAGTACAGTTTAACTTCTCTACCCTCACTGAGAACTGTCAACCCTTAATTACGTGCACTGGATAAATCTCTACTCAGACGGAGTGAATGGTGAATTTTATAATTCATATTTATTACTGTTTACTTTGTAGACATGAACTTTGTTGAATATGGGTCATTCATCCATTCGCCAATTTGATTGATTAGGATAAAATCGGCTGGCAGTCGAATGAAATATGATGGGAGGTCTAATGAGTCACCTCATAATATCGACTGCCTATCTTAACGACTCATTCACAAGAGTTCGCTTTCACAGAACATCACTGAGACTAAATTAACCAGACTGATATCACAATCGCCGACCTATGGACACAGTTATCTACCTAGTTGATTTTTTCAAAGAAGCGGCTGGAGATAAAACAACAGTTTATCACAGGGCTTTTCAATGGTAAGCAACAAAGCGTCTTCGTAATAATCGTCTCCAAAGACAGATCAACTCGCTGTTGCTATTCATGTGAATAGAAACGCCGGTGTTTTTAGTGCAAACTGAAATTGAGGAATATATCAACCTGTTGTCGAACTATGTATGGTAATCTGGGTATGGAATTCAGTCAAAGGAAGTTGTAGGTGGTATCTGAGCTACCCTACTAATGATTCAAACGAAGAGGTTAGTATTTTTGAATGGCCGTCATTTTCTGTTTAACTGGCCTCAGTTAAATGATGTTAAATGTCCGGGTGTCTGTCTAGACAACACGTGGTAAGAGCACTCGCATTTATGGGCACGAGTAAACACTGCAGCAATGAAGCCTGTGGTGTGAAACAGGCTGGTTCGAAGTCACATACTTTTAGCCAGTCGGTTAGTCTAGAATGAAGAAGATAACCGTACAATTAACGAAATATGAGAAGATAATGACGTCTACTTTGGAAGTCAGCTAAAATGTAAGTAAATTTACTATAGTTAATGCGGGCATTTCATAAGCTGTTCACCGTCGAACAGCTAAGAACCCACAGTTAGCTACATATTATCTTTCTAACCTGTAACTATGTAACTTCAAATGTATATTCAAGAACAGCTTTTAAGAGATGAGTTATCAAAAGGGAACTAAACCGCCTCACATGGCATATTTCGCGAGAGCTTACAAATTAGTTTTATGTCAACAATATATAAAAGGTTTGTCACCTGAGTGACCGCCCAGACCGCTTGAGAACGCTGGCGCACACACATCTCTCCCAGTAAAGACGAACCGTAGGGGGTGAGAAAAACATTGAAGATGACTGAGGTGCACAATCATGTGAGTAGCCTCAAGGTGACAACACTAATTTTGTCACTATATACACAACAGTCTCATGGACAGACAGGAATTCAAATTTCAGCTCCGAAAAGTAAAGTTACTTTCGTATCTACTCCTATTGTTTGGGGTACAACGGAAACTTCACGTGATCGTGGTAGGCAGGTGTCATTGTATACGTTAATTACTGTACGTAATGTAGATCATCTAACTGATTCGTTCGTCATTCACTATTGATGAGATTCAAGTTACGAGTTTTCGTCACAAAAATGGGACATTGGAAATCGTGTTAGCAACCGACACTACACTGATCTACGAATGATGCCTTCTACCTTAGTCTGTTATTTGCGCTGTGGCTATTTTCACTCGTTCTGTTACAAGCGTTAGTTCCGTGCGACCAATTGCTGAATGTAGACAAGCTTGTTTTGTGCCACAAAGTTTACTGGTTGAATTCATACACATTTTGTCACTAAGCCTGACACTGTTCAGACTGTCTACCGAGTGCCATAAGATAAATTAAAAATCATAATTCCGCATGTTGACCTTTGCTGAGGTAAGTAGTATCCAACTGCTGCACCCTGACCTTTGCGTTTAGGGGAGTTTTGTGTGGACGGTTAATCCGCCTTGGCCCACAGTTAATCAAACCCACGATGTGGAACAGTGATTGAGTAAGTGATCACAAACACGCCGTCCATAACTTCTACTCATCGTTTTTCTGTCCCACCTTAGTTGCTGTTTTCATAATCATTGTTTTGTAATTAGCTTGATGTTCAAACACAGAAAACAAGTCTTGTTCACTGAGTTGTAGTTCCTAATTGTCATGAGTTACCGGTTATGAGCAGTCTCTCAGCTTGCCAACCAAGTTGTATTGTCTTGTTTGTCGATCAGAATTTATTGTAATAGAGATAGTGAGCGTATGTATAACCAGCACTCGAAGCCACTTATCATTCGATATGTTCGTTTCCTTGTTTGGTATGATTTGGCAAAGGTCCGTTTGTCTTCCGTTTGAGACGTTGATCTTTTTATCCAAAGAAGCTACCTGACTTTCTGACCGCCCCACATGTTCTGATTGGCTGCGCAGCGTTAATCATTATGCTTGACTTCATGACTAATGAACGTTCCAGTTCAGTTTTACTGCCTTCAAATCTTTGGTAGATATGTCTGATTTTGTTGACCGTCCTGAACTACTGAAGTTAGTCATGGGCCTCAGTTATCATTATATTGTTTATTTTTTTCGGTTTTTGATGAATGTTCAATTTCATTCGTTCAGAAATTTGTCATTAAATATCGTTTTACTTTCTCCGGACGAACTTCGTTTGCCATGATTGCAAATTGTTTCTCTTCAACAACGCTGTCTCAACTGAAACCGACTTTGGTGAGTAATTTTACCGCTCACCGTAACATCAACGTTTCTTCCTCCTGTCTATCCTTCATTCATGCATCCTCCCGTGTGTTTATCAATCTCAAGGATAGACTTTACCTTGGCTTATCGAATAAGTCTATCCCAAGGAAACCACTGAAACAGCCCACTCTTGCCAGATAGGTTTTCTCATCATGAGTAACTATATCAACCACTGCTTTTCGTTGCGGTATTTTTGGTTCCTCATTTTGTCATAAAAATTAGAATAAGAAATGAAAAATGAGTAATTCTGAGGTAGAATACGAATGGTATCTTCTAACTTGGGACGTTTTCTCTCTCATAAGCATCCATCCATCCAAAATCCAGATGAGCTTCACCAATTTCTTGAAGATGAGTTATAGAAACTGTCAACAACGAACGCTGCCGAGTCAGTTTGTTAAACTATTTCTGTGTCGTACTTCTTAGGACGGATAAGGTTTCGCTATCGACATCAAGGGACTACATAAAGCGGTTTGCGTACAATAGACACCAAATAGTTGTGTTCCGTGAATGTGGGGAAGATCTTAGTTGTTCTGATGGCCAGTATTTCCTTTCCTATTTGTACATACAGCTATTTGGCTTCCTTCATTAGCCAACTACGAAAATCAAGCGTTTTTCCTTAATGCAGCCGAATCATGGTGACTTGTCACGATGCATCTTTTCCAAACAAGGCGAATTGTGGCGTGCAAGCGTGAGAACGTGGGGGAACAGTTCCCCAGTTTTCTGGAAAGCCCTTATTGGTTCATCGTCAATGTGCTAATCGATGTCGTAATGTTTGCTGGCCTGAGCAAAAACTGTTCAAGTAGTTGACCAACTAGTTTAGACGGCTGACCACCTTTGCGTCTTTTGGTACAGAAAATTGATGGATCACCGTGTTCTCTATCAGCTCAGTTATAATACGGTTAACGGTATCATATACCCATGGAAAACAATTTACGCATTATGGAACACGACGTTCTGTAGTTTTAACCGGCGCCGAAGAAAGCGGTTAGGATTTTGATCTTGATTTTCTGAAAAAATCCACCTTATACTTAGGCGCTGGTGAAATCGTAAATTAGTCGTTGCAAGTTGTCCATGGTCTAAAACAACCGCATTCGTAAAGCCGTACTAGATACTTTCATTCCAAACGGCATATGTAGTCGACGATATTATTCAAAAGGTGCGGTAAACCTTGTTTCATTATGTAGTTTATCTCCAAACATAATGTGCCAGAAGTTGTAGACAGATGAACGTTTGTGAGTTACTTTGTCTTTAACAACTTCATTGGTAGTGTAATAAGGTCGAACGATCACACCATGCTGCTTGTGAGTAGCCCATCAGGGACAGGTGTTCAGACGTTGCAGTAAGCCGAATAAGATAAAAGGAAGAAAATTGAGTTATATTCGGACAAAAAGTGGCGTTTTCCATACATGAACGTGGCATTAACATCTGTGGCATACCCGGAGAATTGTTGCGTGTAAAGAGGTGTTCATGTTCGAGGTGGTCGCTTTTCTGGATAGGCAATCCCTGTGTCACCAGCTTTCCTGAGTCACAACGGTAGAACGTCTGGCATCATTAGTTCACAATCTAATATTTTCAACACAGCAATCAACACTGTTTAATATGTACCTGCCTATCTGTACCTACATGCTGTCCTTACTGAAGATTTCAATCCAGCTAATCCAGTCGGTCTAATTTAACAATCATGTGCACCTCCAAAAAACTATCTGTTCTAATGTCGATTTATACTTTTATATCTGGTAATGCTACGAGTCAAACAGACCCGTCTACCAGAAACTTCCACGCAGTCATCGAATCTACCCACCCGAGAACTAAAAACACATGGATAGAGGTCGATAACATCCGAGGTTGGCTGACAAACAGAAACAAAAGAATCAAAGTAAAATTGTACAAATCTTAGGATTTGGACAGTACTCAACCCGAGAAGTGGCGCAAGGTTTACCTTGATATAGGCAGATTCCAAGATTTCCGTTGCTATTTTCGGGGTGTATTTCTTCATTTGCAGCGACTTTATTTTGGCCGCAAACTGGGAAAACTCTGTATGTGAAGGTCATAAGGAACATTCTCACCCAAAATTCGACCGAAATGCTTTGTTGGTAAATTGTTGGTTGTGGCGCCTAAATCAATCTGGAAGTTCGCCATTCGATCAGTGACGATCGATTTGGCACAGATGTCTCCTCGTTTTTCACTATGGACCAAGTTGCTAATCGCAAATTCTGAGTAGGTTGGTCGATTCACCATGATCACCACATTGTACTTGGCACGGTGAGTGTCGAGGCGGCGTTATTGGACGAAGGGATGCTTTCTGGGACATTTTATGTAGGCTTGGCGGAATACCGTTTAGGCGTTCTTCTGCTGTCTATCTGTTATCACAAAATCTGCAAAATTCCTGACTTAAATCCAACATATCTTTCGCTTCGCACGCTGACCTATTTCACAATCCAGTGCTCCCAACCTATTCAAAGATAGTCTTCACCAGTAAACATTCGTATTCTTCTTGCTATTACATGTAACAGCGTCTTGTAGCAACAATATAACAGAATTTGTGACATGGATGGTTTGTTCCGTGTTCGCACTACATTTCATTTCCGAATGGGTGAGTCATGCAAAGATGTTGACTGTATCACTGACCTGAAATCTGTGACACAGGAGTCGACGAATTAGAGAAGCGTGCAACTGGGGTTGAAGAACGAAATATCATCGGTTGGAAAGAGCATTGAAACGTGTGAAGACAACTCCGGAACCACGCAGACCAAGGCAGATACGTGAACAAATCCACTGCAGTTGATTTATGTGTAGCTCAGTGGGACAATTAACATGTCACTGCCCAAAGGAATGTCTCCCTGTTGTTATTCTCTAGCACTCAGGGTATATGAGGTTACGTTACGAGCAACAGTGTTGATCGACAGATAGCAGAAGATAGCAGTGGTAGATACGGTAGTTAATGAGTCGATTCCAAGCAGTGTCGACGGGCCTACCGCTAAGCAAGATGTGTTCAATGCAAGTACACAGTCAATTTTAAACATGCTGGGAACTCAGAGTGATGAAATCCAGATAGATTTCAATAATAACAGGTAAAGGAAGCGATGACAAGCATCGGTCTTCTTCGCCGACCGAGGGCAGCCAAAAAAGAACGGGCTACTTTTCACAGGTGAGACAAAACGGAGGGGTTTCTTGTTGGAATAATTATTGTAGATCCATACCGGAGTGTTCATTACAAGTTATCCAACAGTGTTGCAGAACACGTGAATCTACCCTCCGATGGAACGAGGATTCGAGTGGAATGTAGACCAGTAAGCGGGAAAACTAACTACCGAAAATCAAGAAGTGGAGAGGCGGTTGAAGGAGAAGGAAGAATTAGGAGTAATGAAACGTCAGGATTGTTGTTTTTTGAAAGCAAATAAAACCTACCGATTCTCTGTGTTGATATCAGAAATTTGAAGCGAATGACGATCAGCCATGTGCTTTCATTTATCAAAAACGGGAGAGATTTTTGCCCAATTGTATGAAGCCAAGAAAGTATCTTTCATAAACTCGTGTTCTAGTTACTGGTAACCACCAGTAGCACAAAAACAGCAGAACCATCTTCATGTGAAAAAAAACAACAGCAAGATTCTCTCTTCATGCAGTTCCTTATTTTTATACTTATAGGTGTGCACAACATACATTGATATTTATACAGTGAACCAAAATTTACTATGTTCGCCAATGTACCGGATGCTGTCAAAATGACGGTACTGGGCAGTTGCTGAGGATGGGGTTCTTGAAACAATATTCATTAGTTGCATTTGTCTGGATGGAAATGAAACAAACATGATTCACATCTTCACAGTCTTTTAAAAATGATACGGACCATTAAGTTTTTACTGTAATCTAAAGGAATAGTTTCCGTTATTAGGAAACAGTTCAAAACTGTCATGAAAAATCTAGAAGAGAATTATAGAAGTAAACTCAATCATATTGACTCAGAGATAAAAGCTCTCACCTTTTTCTGTCTGAGACTGAGACGCTGTAACCACATTTGTGTCCTACGTATACGTTCAGCGGCTGCATTACTGTCAGCGAAACTCAAAGTTCCGCTGGGTTCGTGCCTCCTCTGAAAAGTCCAACCTGATATACTCGTTTGATCTTGACGGACACTTTCTCCGGCGCTACCTTTGGATAACCGATTCCTTGAAAGAAACAACGGATTGTTCTTTTTAGCCTTAATCAAACCGCACATTTTTGTAATGCTATATTCGTACGAATTAGGTTTTTACACTGCAGAAATTATTCTACGAGTTTACTTGAGTTGAAGATGATAAACTACCAGTTGTCTCTGTCGATAAGCAGCACTTTGACTGGGTATCATGCAGTTTATTGTGTGTACAATAAACCACTGGAAGATCAATAATCAAACAGTGGTACGAATGTGGATTTTTCACACCAATTGACGGGGATCGATGAAGTTCACCTCAGTTTGCCAGCTTTTAGTGGTCACAACCACAATGAAAGTGGGTGCAAACGAATCATATACACTTTTTAATCGTTCTTTCGTGAGTGGTTCTCTTAAACATCGTTCGCTGAACAAATGACAGTTTTGGCTCATAGAGCCAATTTGAGCCCGGTTCAGACCATCTTTCTAGCGCCAAGTCTGTTGTGCCTGGACGGTTTTATTGCCCAAATGGTTTTATGAACTTATCCGATCTTCTTGGCATGCAGTATCGGCCTTAGACTGGAACAATCGAACCAGCTTCCACTGACTATCTAAATGACCCACAGGAAACGGGAGATCAAACGTCCCACTCTTGCTTCACATCATGGGTTTCTTGATCACGACGCCTACATCGAACATAGTAGACCGATGCATCTTTGAAAGATGCGGACAAACACGTACTGTTAGAGTACCACATACCATGAGGGACAAAATTCGTTCAATACGTGTTTATTTGGTAGTAAATCCAACTCTGAAGTGTGAAGATTGCGTAAGCTCAATTCTTCAGTACATACTATTCGAACACATAACAGACTACCAATCACAAATCCTTGTAACGATCTGAGTCCGAACATCTAATCAGGGCGTTATAACTCAAGAAAAACTGCATAATAAGGAAATAAACAAATCCTGGGCAAAATACCTGCTGACGAGAACAGGTCTGACCGAATTGGATTGTCGACACCAGTAAACCGATGTGGTGCAGGCAAACAGAAATAACCATCAAGCAAACTGTGATCCAAAAATGTTGTTGCTTATTTCTTTCAACTTTTACAAACCTACATGCCTCACACCTGAATAATTTTATACAGATCCAATTAACCTGCCTTTTTACAACGGTCGAGGTGGTCTAACATTCTAGTACCCTGACTATAAACTCACACTATGATCACCACAGTTGTGTTAACATCTGATCAGATTACATAACAGCCATGAGCGCAGAAATGATGGCCCTGGTCAACGTTAGTGGTGGACTCATTAACTATCAGCTCGGCGTACGCAAAATTGCCCTTAAGTGACCAACAATTAGGGTTGCGAACTAAAAACCGGAACACGTTAAACTACGGCAGAAAACTGTTTCAAAGACTGTTGGGTCAGCATGTGACATCAAAATTTTTATTTTTAATGAAAGACAGATAACTGTTCGTTTGAGCACCGCAAACTTGTCCGTGACAGGACGTTATCTCAATCATATTTTTGTATAAGCGACAAACCGTTTCAGTATTTGTCGAGCCAAAAAATAGGCTATAAATAAGGTCCGACTAACTAAGAGAAACCGACAAAATCTTCAAACTGGCCTAAAAGTCACCAATGCCCCACCGATGGCTATCCAAACGTAATACTTCATTACAATGGTCAACAAAAAGATGATATACTCGAAAACAATGTTGGGGGTACTTTCTGGAACTGTCCCCTCGGTTTATAAAATATTCAGTTAAACAGATCAGTTGAAGCAGCAAACCCAACGTTTGCATCAGCTTAAAAGAAGTTGAGGGCAGTCGAGCTAAACAAACCTTTCACTTCGATATGAATGAGCATCCGTAACCCTTGAGTTGTCTTCGTTCCTCTCCTCTGCATGCTTCTTGAGTCCGTTATGGCTTGCAATCTGTAAATGCAGTATAATGGGCATGATTACTTAATCAGGAAGGTGCTTGAAAAATAAAAACATTTAGCGACGTGGGAAAACAATTGGTTTGTCTCTAAAGGACAGTGTTAAAAAAGGTTTCTAATCATTTCATAAAACTCCAACATATTCGCCCTAACTCTCCCCAGCAGCGATTCGCTCAAACCTCGTTCTCATCTTCTCTCGACTTTGCTTGTTCTCACATCATCAACGTCCCAGTCACGCAAAAGCAACATATACAATTATCTGTCATATGCTCCAGGAGTGTGAAGATAGCCTGGCAAACAGTTCATATTGATTAGTCGGCAGTCTAACTAGATTCACCTTATCAGCAATCAACCAGGCAAAAGAGATGAAGTGTCAGTGTTTTAATAGTTCCGTTGATAAACTACCGTCCGAGACAAAAAAGATCGAATTAACCAGTGAATCAGTCAACCAACTGATAGAATTCAAGATGTGTTACTGATGAGTAGTCGGATATCTAGTTGAACATCACTCACATTTGGTTACAGCCTTCGCTTTCAAGTAGACTTTCCAGCTGGTCTCTTTCGGAAAGAAACAATTTTTTTGAGTGCTGACGGAAATCTAAGTGGTATTACAATAAAGCACCTTGAGGACGTTCGTCCTGATACTCCCTATTTCATGATCTAAAACTGGAAAGCAGCCAGTCTTAAAGTGTTGAGTTTTTGACAGCGTTCATCAGACAGTATCAAAAAGGTGCGGTGTAAATTTGGCGCTTGATACATAAGTAATCCAAAAGAAAGAGCGCACTGTATATCTTCTCTCACAGGTGTAACACAATTTGACCTCATCATCACGTGACATGTGGAGGTTTTGGAAACGGCAGATAATGTTTGGTTTTCGCAGGCGTTAGATGCAATATATGCGGAATGCCGGTGAACAGTCACTCTCAGTGAATCGTGGAGCTATTGGTGATAGATCAGGATGTTCCCTTCGTTAGACAACTAACGAATCCGATTAGCTTTTGTTGGTTCTGTCTTACAAACAGCAGTCAGCCAAAGTCGTCGGTCTATTCCATTCAATAAATCTGAGGGTGGCAATTTCGTAGTTACATTTGAAACATTCCGACCAGCGACTACCACGGGCGATATATTGTGCTTCTCTCTCGGAGTAAGATTCTATCTGAAGACATTCCGGTGTCAGCTGGTGGTCGGGGTTGCCAACAGAAGCTGTTGTTTAACAAAGTTATTTGAGAATTGTTGAGAAATAAGAATGAGACCGCCATATGTAGAGTTTTCCAGGTTCATTACTTGCTTGGTTTTTCAACTGTCGATATTCCATCTTCCCTCGTTTTTCCCCCTATAACGCGGGTTTTAATTTAAGAACTACCAATTCCTTCTTTTTCTTTTCAAAATGGGAAAGTTTTGATGAGGTTTTGGTCATTACGCATCTGTATAGACTTCTGTTATGTTGATGATGAGTGTGTTTTTCTTACTTTGTAAGCATATCGTTAGTATGAATTAGAGTAAGGTAAGTGGTATGTGCCTTATGATCAAAATTCGTCGGAAGCACACGACTTATTTCATGACTGTTGGCACTAATCAGGCGTGCGTACCTCGTGAACCTCAATCGCACATCCTACTATAAAAACGACAAATGTTTGAGGTAGTAGATTCCAACTCATTTGCGAGTTAGTTTTACCATTTGTCTAAGCTTCAACCGAGTCCGTAGATCAGAAGCATTAAGTGGTAGGACTTGGCTACAACTACGGTACCGATCCTGTGCTTCTGATGAATTTTGTCCACTCAACGCATATTACTTATCATGTCAGACTTTATAAAACTTACGCCATTTAGGAACTCAAGGTAAACAGAGTTTACACACAGTTTCATTTTGTAGGCCTGACGTCGGCAGTGATATGGGGAAGCCACAGAGTCTGAGATAGGTGGGAAAGACCATCTCACAGATGAGTTAGAATTTATAACGTGGTGCTAGTAGCTATTAAATTTGTCGAGGGAACTTAGTGATAAACTTGAAAAGGTTATGGTGTTGGTTGAAAGAATGAGATTGTGTCTGTTTTGTGCATTCCAGTTATCACAGTGTTTATTCTCCCCAGCTTAAAATGTTCTCAGAATTAGTTCTTGTGGTTAGCGTTAATTTGCAATAAAGTATTTTACTGAATTAGTCACCTTTTGTTCAACGACATCGTCAATACGTTTTAACTCTTTCATGAATTCTTTCCGTGATATATGTGGATAGTAGAAGTTTCCAAAACCGGATGTTTCCTCATATCTGTTTTGTGTGAGCAACAACAATTTTCTGACCTACTTTTGCAGTGCTTCAGATTCTTTTGTGACATCGACATAAGACCGATTCATTTTCCGACCGTGGTTACAATTTACTAACTTCTGATGTGAACAACTTGAGGCCGAATTTAATGGAATAGATTGTTCAAACCAATCGATCTAACTTGATCTTGTCTGCAAGTCATGTGGCCAAATGTCAGTAACGGTTGATGTATTTTTGCAACGTTTTAGTGAAATTTATGGACATACCTTTCACAACATTCTGACACATTCTTCTCTGAAACGTTCGTTATCGGTGAAGGGTGCTCAGAATATTTACCAAAAAGCTTTCTGAGAAAAAACTATAATGAGACAACCTTTTGGTATAACTCATTTTCTTGCAGATGTTTTCTTCTTTTATGAGTAATTTAACTGGTAATTGAGTACATTCATTCGTTAACGGTTTTCAAAAAACTTAACTTGTGATATTCGAAGTTTATCATAGTTTGTTTCTATGCCAGCTTGTATTTTCCCCTTTGTCACCATGTTTTGCTGTTTTGTTTTAACACACAAGTATTGTAACATTCCCTCATTACTTCGACATCAACAAGATATTTTCGTGCTTCATCTCATCTTTCATTTTCTGGGAATTTGATTACGCCAAGAAACAGTTTGGCTTCGTAGATCAACGATTGTGTAGTGATGAATGTAACCATAGTCGACTATAAAAATAACTATCCAACGTCTCATTTCCAGCATTCTGCCTAAAACTTTGGCTTGTGTGTAGTGATCCAACAAACCCTGTCGTCTCAGGAACCTGATTCTACATGCATCCTAGTCCATACTTCTATCAATTAGTCTCTGATTGTCATTGGTATGCAGTCCGTAGAGTTGCCGCACGTTCGGCTGTCTACTCCTAGATTGGCTAAACTATCACCGGCTCATGTGTTCCCGGATTTGCGAGATAGAGTAGAAATCATTTGTTCATACATTCAAGATTCACTTACGACCAGCTAGTGGCAGGTGTTTGAGATTTTGAACACAAGAAGCAGAAGTGATAGAAAGACAGTGTGAAAAAGCTTGCATACATGTTTGCATCGATCATTTATACACAGAAGCCTCTTTCTGACAGATGTGCTGCAAATTTGGTGATCGGCGGATGTAAGTTACTCTTCGGGTTTAAGATAATTTACAAAGCAGTGATGTATTCGATTCTGTTAAGCGAATTTCAGTAAATGCTACATTTTAAAACTTCCATCACTTCTGACAGGCTTGAATTCTATTCAGCATAAGGTAAGCTATCAGTCCCTTCAATTGCCATCCTCACTAATTAATATGGTCTTTTATTCTGACACGGATTCTCCGTAATGCAGAGAATGTCTTAACACAAAATAACTGGAATTTTATTCAAAAAATTTGAATATAGGAACACCTCTAATAGAACGAGGTATTAACAGATTGTCGAAAATACGCTCAGCCAAACCTTCATTTACGAGTTCAAGGCTTAGTGACCAAAATGTACACATAAATTACAAAAAGTTTTTGATAATCCACCAATGTGTGTGAACAATTCTTACTACAGTTTGTTGGATCACGTCGGATTGTTTGGACTTCAAGGCTCAATAATATTTGTGTCATGGTTCTTACCGTCTAATCAAAACTTCATAATCAGCTGTAGTTTCGTTTGGAATCGTCGAAGGAATTCTCATTCCTGGGACTGCGAATGAAACGAATGTTGGTGAACGTCGATATAATAATAACTTCTGTAACGTCTACATGCTAACTGTTCAACTTATTATGACCATCACCCATGCACGGTGACACCACGACGTCCCTTCTAGCCGGTGTGAGTTTGACAATTAATCGTGGCCAGTCCACTAGAAGTGGAGCCCATCACATTGCTTATCAGACAAGACACAACAAACTGTCACGAACAGCGTTCCACTGAGAAATGTTAGCATTCATGTGTACTTTTCATTTGGTCCTTCCTTAAAGAGACTTACTAGCCTCTATGGTCCTCTGTTGCAAAAGGTCACCATTATTGCACATCCCACCACATCTGAAATGTAATTTTACCCCACACATGTAAGGCCACCGTGTATATCATTGTGCCAGTGAACTCAACCTAAGAATGACCAAGCTCTCACCTCCATGCTTGCGGTCATTTTAATTTACGACCGATACTACAGTGACCGGCTTACCGCGAGAGGAAACACGGTAGCCTTGCTGTTAACTATCTGCCTAATAACGAGTGGTCAGTGGTTTTGAGTGTTTTACTTTGAATACCATTAACCTTTAGTCCTAATTAATTCGTTCATATTCAACTTACGATATATGTTAAAATCTTCAGTGTAATTCCTTCAGGTCAGGATAGTTAAAATGAGGCAAAAAAGCGGTGAAAACATGTAAAGATGAAATTCGCGTACAGTGCACCTTTTCGGAAAGGACTGGGGAAAATTTCCATTTGAGTGATGTGCACTTTGTATTGGAAGACTGCTAATTGCCACTAATCAGTGATGAATCTCTTGTTATTTAAAAGGATGTAAGACAAGTATGAAAGATCAAATACTTCAGGATTAAACGTTCGTGTAAAAAGTGGTTATGAAAACTGAAGGGTTTGTGAGAAATCTGTGATCCAATTCCATCGTGTACCTCAAGTGTAAATCACCAAGGACATATTGTGAAACTTTTCAGAGCTGCTGACTGCTTGTAGTAAACATTAATTAGGGGAGACTGGATGCTGATTTGTTGCAGTCCGCTGTAGCTATTTCCTAGCATGATGTTAGTTTGCTGATGTGCTGTTCTCGTATAATGGCCAGTTGTTAACTTGCTAGACTCTGTTCGTTTAGGTTCGTGTTGAAAGCTGTCCCGTATATTGCTTCAAACCTTTGAATTTTGTGTTTCATAATTTTTCTGTTCTACATCTCAGTTGTTGGATTTAGCTAATGAAGACAATAGTCGTCACATTTGGCGAGTTTGTTTTATTTTTGTCATGTAACTAACACTAATTCGTTTGTCTGTTACTTATGTCTAACGATTTCACCGAAGCTGTCAGGAACTGTGATTTTCTGTTACTTATTTTGTTTTATCGCAGCAGTGTTTTTTCTACTGATTGCAAGAGGACCCTATTTTTGGCGGTTCACTGATTTGCGTCAAAACCACCTCCGGTTTCTTAATGGCTCATTAAACTTTTTTCCTATTTAATAGGCACTTTGCTCTTTGTTAAACTCTCTTCGACTTTTGTGTAATGGCTAGTTTGTCTTTGGTAACCGTCCGTCTTATGTATACATCACCTCATATATATATATCTTCGGAGTGACTTGGTTACAATGTTCAGTACTTATTTGATAACATGAATCATTCAGCTTACTGATTCAGTACATCTGTAGTTTATACGAGCAGACACAATTGAGATTTTTTATACCTATTTCATTTATAACGTTCTTTTAAGTACAGTGTTAAACTGTCATCTTTGCTGCTATCTTCAACCTTGAATACTTACACGGATTACTTTACTGGAGTTGTTTATGTGATTTGCAATGAATGCCGTAAAAACGGTTCGACTATTTCCGCCTATTTATATTTTTCTTAAGAACATTAAGTTTGTCCCACACTCGGTTTCTCTCAGAAAATAGAACAAACTCTTCTATACTACTCATGATTGAGGATAAATATGCAAGCATTTTTGATGGCAATGGCCATTCTGTTGGAGTTGCCTCATTTGGTGAGAACAGCCAAATTAACTGGATTATGAAATTTATATGTGAGATGTGTTGCATGTCAACTGTCTTCAGTGCCCTGTTTTAAAGATCGTTTGTCAGGTTTTTATTCTGCTCAGTTTAACTATTCTCTCGTGTTCTTCTCTCAAGCAGGTTAAGCTGGTGCAAATACACAACGATTATTTCACAGGCTTTTCCATCTTGAAAAGGGTTTTGACTGTGACCAAAGAAACAAACAGTTCGAATGCTATCACAAACAGTCAATCAGTACGAATGTCACTTATCCGTGAATCCCAATTCCAATGTCTCCTATACAATATCCAATGCCATTACCTAGTTCATTCAACCATTAGGCTGTCAGTCGAAACTCCTCTATTGGAGGGCTTACTTTCTTCGTATAAAATCATCTGTAAACCGCCTAAATATTACACAAACATAGATATTAGGATTTTTGGCGCGCATCATGCCTCATTTGTGGGATACACGTGCATACGACCCATTGTAACACTATCACACGTGATTTACCCAAGATTATCAACTTCTCCTTCAACATCCCATTCAACTTTTGTGAATAAATTGAATAGACTAACTGTAACTGTCAGATAAGATTCAGTGAAGACAACTGTTTACCATTCTTCTGCATCTAACCCACATACAGTTTTTGAAAAAATATGAAGCCGCACTGATCATAAAATGTTTATGTGATCTACTCATCAGAATGTGTCACATCAAGTTGAAGAACTGCTGATCTGGAAATGAATTTATGCAGGAAAACTTAGATTTCACAGTTTGTGATCACTAAGTACAAGAATTAAGACAATGAAACATTGGCTTATTTAGTGTTCAGGTGTCAAGAGTATTTGAGTGGGTGGACCATTTATGTTAAAATATTCTGAATAAGAATAGGGTGAACTAATTTGTGTAGGTTGACAGAATGGAAGCTAGCTCAAGCTGAAATGACTTCAATCAAGACGTGTTACAAATGCCTTGGTTTAAAACAGCTCTTCCGTGGAAATGTTTTGAGCAGTTATTTTTATAATTTCATTTCATCAAATATGACCAAATTAAAGCAATATGGTTGTTCAAAGAGACTTTATGGTAAGAAGTATCGTTAGCTTGTTCGTGGTTTTACCAAGGAATTTGTTGAAGTGTTTCCCAGTTTGTTAGAAGATAATACACTTCTCAAAATAAGGCTGTATTCAAATGTGACATGAAGTTTTGTTCTTCAAACTAAACACAGTCTACAGCATATAGTTAATTTGCATCAGGAAGAAAAAGAGAGTTTGCGGAAGTCGAATGGCGACTATTTCATTTGTTTTATGGATAACATGAGAATTATGTTAGATTTATTGCATGTCCGGATATTGTACGGTTTATTGCTACCTGGCGAAAGCTCTCATATTTATAGGTCACTTCGCCAGTGGGCTGCACATAACCATCCACTTTAATGAACACAGTAGTTTTTCACATTCAAGGCTTCAGTTTATTTGTATTTTCCAAATCGTATTAAGTACCAATTGTAATTAATCAAATATTTTTATACATAAGTAGACAAACTATTGTATGTCCGTGTAATTTGTTATACACTATCACTGACTTAAGCTGTTCTGCTCGAAACCAAATTGGTATACATTTTATACCGGACACCTTTTGACCTTGTAACTAGGGTGTTCTAGATTTTGTTGCGATCGTATCTATATTTTATAATACAACATGTGAACAATCAAATTTCCTGTTCAGGAATCGTTGGGGGTAGTCATTTTTAGTTAGCACATCTTGAATGTGTTGGTGTTGATCCGATATAATATCTGACTTGCAGACTCTTATGGTTCTGTTTTTTGAGCAGCAAACCGAATTCTGCTTATACTTTGGCGGAACAAAGCTGAGGAATTGAGTGTACTGGCCAGTCCACGTTTTCCTCCTATGAAATGCCTTTTGAGCTGATTCATCAATTCTATGGGGCTTGACAACATCTAGATATGATAGTTGGTTATTCACTTCCAATTCGATAGTGAATGTGATGTTTGGGTGCGCACGAATAAAGTCAGCTAGTAAAGACCGTGTAACATGCTTGTCGTTTATCAGGCAAAATATATCGTCTACGTAGCGCCCAAACAGACAACAATTTTCGACAACATGACGTAGTTCGTTTGTTTCTAGTTTAGCCATGAATATGTTTGCAAGCAACGGACTTAACAGGGAGCCAATTGCTACGCCATCACATTGTCTATAGAGCTTTCCATTGAATTAAAACTGGACGTTCGTGATGCAGAATCGTAGTAGCTCTATTAGTTCGGTGATGGGAATGACAACGTTGAGTGTAAGCACACAGATAATCGATATTTTCACTTAACGGCACGTTTGTAAATAACGAGGTGACGTTCAAGGAGACCGCTGTTTGATTTTTGATATTCACTGAACTAACCGTGTCGACTAAATCAAAAGTATCTTTTAAACCGAATGTGGTAAGTTGCTATTTGATTACTTCCAGTAGCTTATCAGATTCCGCAACGATTTCTGCACAGGAACAGGCAACCAAAAGTGAGGCATGAAATTGTTCAGACGGTGGATAAAAAGCCTGTCTTTATCACGCTAACATACAAAGGGGATGCTCTCAGTGAAATTATCGCCCGCCGAGTTTGTAATGCAGTCGACAGCAGCACGGTCCAATAAATGCCCAGTACACCTCAAGGATAGCTTGCCTAGGTTTTCTTCGACCTTTTGTGTTAATTCTGTCACCTGCTGTTGTCAAGCTGGTTATGTCTGGAAAACCATAAGGCGGCTATCAGAAATGATTTGTGAAAATCTCCAAAAATGGCTTCGCAATGGCTCGATGATGCTCATTTCCACTTCAACTGGTTCCCATCTAATTGACACTCTTAATCAAATTTCTAGCTGATAGAAACGATAACGAGATTACGGTCAAATGATCTTCACATTTCCAAAAGGCAATCTTGTGATCGTGCATATGAGCAGCTGAAAACAAGATATGTAGGAGAGCCATGATTTTTGCCACGTTGACATTTTAAATATAAATGTATATATTTTATGAATATATGAATGGTTCTCATAGCGTCCTCATGATCCATCTCGTACAGTTTATTTTTCCCTATTTAATGTTGCGCAAATCTACATGACATTTAATATATGTAACATTGAATGATAATTATCAATACGATAATTAAATGAAGTTAACTTCTTCGAATCTATAAAAACAAAACTGGTATTAAGGTTACTGTTTTATCTACCAAACGGTGCACGACCAGAAAGCAGTACAGACATATTTCATGTGCTTAAGTCTAAACCATGCGGTAATTTGAAAGTTTAATCTTTTCAGCTGGAATATTGAATGGATATAACTGATAAAACGAGCTCACTTAAACATAAAAACAGAATATTTAACAAGCCAATTTCTAGTGCTACCAAAATACACTCGCCTTTGTAAATGCGTACTTGCATTTTATATCACTCATTCTCGGCCTACTGATGCTTCTGCTGTTCGAGGTCAACCGTAGGACTGATTAATAAACGCGATTCCAAATCGACAGTTGGATTTGGTGGATACCATTCTTGACAGAAATATTTTTCAAGTTAAACATCACTCGAAAATGATCGCAGTTGTACCATTCCCATAGACTTTCCAGTCAGGAGATGTTCAACTTCAACGTAACCAAATCCCTGACCACTCATCAGAAATATTTGCGTTTTGTTTATTCTTCTCGTTTTTCTAGCTTTCAATATTTCAGTAATTCTGACCAATTTAGAATTCTTCTTCAAGCAGACCACTCATCGCTGTTGAACGTTTGAACGGTTTAGAACTAAGCTTACTCGTTTTGACATACACGACTTTAATGTAGATGCTTTTCGGAACTGATAGTTTAAGTTTACAATAACTGGAATGATAAGCAACTTAGTCTCCACAAACATTTACGGGAAGATGCTATCGACAAAAGCACTTAGTGTGTAGCAACCAAGCAGTTTGTCTCCGAGATCGTTCTGCACCATGATCGTCCTCATTCAGTTAACCTATAAACTGCCATTCAGATGTGTAATATTGTATACTATTGTTGGGTTGGTGGGATCTCGACTGAACCATTATAACATGTCGTTTTCCGTAGTTCAAATTCACAAGTAGCTGAATGCTCGTTGAAGCTTCGTTGTTGCCTTTGGGGACAAAATTGAAAACGTTTATTTTGGTTAGACTGGTCTGTGTATGTTACGCTGTTATCTAGCAGAAAAGTCGAACTTAACGTCGTTTACTAATTGACCAAAAATTCTGGATAGTATCGTAACTGAAGCTAAAGTTCATAAGATTAATTTTATTTGATAACAACTTACTTAGTTAACAGTTGGCTGTAGTTTTTTGTTGAGAATCAGTCTACTGATGCACGTTTTCTAACAGTGAGAACTGACAACTAAATTTCTGATATGACCTGTTTGATGCAGTAAATTGGTGATGTTACAGGTGAACATGACTTCCTGTGGACACTTATCGCGCAATTTTTGAGTCTACTTGAACCACTTTGTTTGTTACACTTATCCATTTATTGCTCAGCATTTGCTCAGTCATCATCATCATAGACAGCGACACAGCAGTGGTTCACACTGATGGTTAACTACCACACAATCACGAAGAAAAAAACCCTTATAGGAAGAGAGAAGAAAAAAGAAGGGGAGGAGAAAGGGAACCAACTACTAAAAATAGCTATGTATACATTAAAATATACAACGTCAAGGCGCCTACGCCTTGCAAACAAGCAACCGAGCTGTGAGTAAAAGTAAGGCGTCATCAGCAAGACAATAAGTGCACTCACTTGACAAACAACTCGAACGAACAACGATAACATTCACGCCACTGAGCCCGACTAGTCGCCATCTCACTCAACGTACTTGTTCAAGCAGGTCACTGTCTATCGTTCGACCTTCTAATAAGTTGGGTTATTGGGGATGATGGCTTTATCGGGCGGGTCAGCCGAAATACGGCCCATATGTCTGAACACCGCATTTGGGTTAACAATATCAACTGCTGGCGCATCGCCCAGTTCCAACAATAAAAACATGCTTTCTCAGATAGTCTCAACAGCGGCTAAATATATGCAAGCGAATAGCCAAGCTGCCTAGCTGTGTTACAGAAGGACGTGGGTCACGCGCCAAAACAGTTTGATGGGGAATACGCATATGTATGTTTTATGTAATTTCCAGCATGTTACGTTAACGTTGTATAGTGCATCACAGAGACAAATTGACGCGGTGTACATCGATTAACGATCTACATCAGTTCACGGGGTAATCGTCAAAGTTTGATTCGGACTCAGCCGAGCATAGGGCGGCGTCAGATGTACACTTAAGTTGTCTCACCGCTTTTAAGTAAACGTCATGCTCAAAAGATAGGCAGATCACTTTGGAGAAGTTTTAAATATGGGTATGTTGAATTTATGCAGAATGTGAGACCGATTTTTGTTGTTTGCTTGACAGTTGACTCGATTTTCGTGAGCACTACACCACATAACCATAGAACCATAATTTCAGAATGACAAGTATGATTGATTGGACCCTGAGTCCGAAACATCAGTTGAATTCGTAAGTTATAAAACGGTATTCAATCGTTAATCACACTGTGCTCAGCTAACAAGATGCGGAAAGTCATTTATCTAGCAAGACGCTAGCATCAGTAGATGTTTTGGCAAAACATTACTGGCATTGACCACTTTCAAATATTTCCACTTTATAATACAAAACAACTGTCTGTCCATTTGAATTAAACGATTTCCGAGATACTGACATAACTCTTGTTGATACTGAATGAGGAGAAATGAGGATACCTCTAGATTTGTCTGCTGTGAGTCGAGAGGAACGCTTCATGTGCACGCAAGCGCTTTGAGCGTCACTCGAATATTAACGATTTTTGCACACAGCACGATCGATGACAATACAACATTCATCTCAAATGTAGCAGTGCAGTGATGGTTGCTATAGACGACCATAATGAGCAGTTTTGGTTCTTGCAGAAAAAGAGAAGAAGGGGAACCTGGAGTGAACTGATAAGTGTCATATGCTTATCAATATGAACGTGCTCAATGTACAACATTGTCGAAAGTGAGTGAATATCGGCAGAACGGCTTTCTGATGGCTTCCGTTACGCCGACCATTGACTGCTATCTCCGGAGATAAATAACTAAAACGATAGCAGTATAACACTTTCATTGTGTCCCTCACTCAAGAGATGTGCTCTATCTATGAAATGATCACTGGCTTGTAATTCTTACCAAATTGTTATTCGTTCACTTTGCTCTTTACTGCCATAGTTGTGCTTGGTTTGTCATCCTCAGTACGCAGACAAACAACTTAACTCTGTGGAGGTTCAGATACTGACGGATCGAGTACATATGAAGCTTGTTACCGAATGGATGTTTAATACCCACACACTTTACCAGCCTGTTGCTATCACCCAATACAAATTAACAAAATAAAATGAGATTTGTGTTTTTCACTTTGTAATGACAAATTTTTGCAGCATACATATAGAGATGTACGTGTGTGAGTGATTGAGGCCTGTCGTTAGAAAACCTTAAAAACTGGCGTTAGACGTCGAAACCACAGTAGGACGTTGTCATGGTAACTGACCAAATTTGTTGATAATCATAAATAAAACAAAAAAACAAACGAAAAAAATTGAAAAAAAGCTCTGAGTAAATGCACAGGGGCAGAGGCGTGTTCTAATCTACGTGGGAATTGGAGTGAAGTGTACAAATACTCGTGTGTAATAATCCAAAGCAGTCGAGAGGTGCGAAAAATGGGAACTGTTGACAACTTAGTTTATCACAACCGATCAACAACAAATAAAAGGGGAAAAGCTAATTTCATTCAGATTAGTAAAGTACTTGAAGAGAAAATGCAGTGTGTTTATTTTTTATAGTCAGTTGCCCAACGGTGACAACCCAATTCTGTCATTCGTCAGTTAATTGTTGGTGTCTGTGTCTAACAATCAAATGTCATTTGCAATCAGATTTACCTAGGTGAGAAAAAGAAAGAATGACGTCAAACCAAAATGCACAACGGTGGAGGTTCTAGCCACTTAGATGTCAGTTCACGGTGTATTTGTCTGCAAAGTGTTTTGCGCTGGGACACAGGGTATGACGAAGTGACAAAATTGCACATTTGTAGAAAAAAAATGTTTGGTTATTTCCAAGTTTGTACACGCAAGCAACCGAAATGACCCAGTACCTACTTTGCTAAATATCGTATAGCAAATAAACCAAGAGGCTACTGCATCGATGAGGAGAGGTTGTTAGTATCGAAGATTGAATATTACGGTTTTGTCTCACCAGGTGCACCAGGAAAACATCACCAAACACAGTTTTCAGAAGACGCTGCGAACATCAGTGCTCTGTCAAGCGACATAGTGGTTGTGAAGGACACGTATGTTGTGACATATTGCATGAGTTTTATGGTAACTTATCACAAAGTTGTGCAGACAGGGACTTGTAAATATGCAGGTTTTGCGAAGCATCTTCATATTATGCTGTAGATTCTTTCATATCAGCGAAGTAGGCCATCAAACGATCGTGTGAAAGCGCCAACAATTCCTGATCCCAAGCCAGATCAGACGCCGAAGTCACGGTGGATATTATTTTGTGTGTCAATTTACAAGGAGGACTGGAAGAAGCGGTTACCGCTGACGAAGCTTGAACAGATGAGCTATGTTGAATTCCCAGTTGTAGAGGATCTACAAACAGATGCATAGTGGATGTTCAGTAGTGAATTTTGAGACAGGCTGAATTACAACTTGACTAGATAGTTACATAGAACATCACTGCCGATGTAGCAAGACTGCGTACAAGGATTAAGATTGAATGCTGTAATCATAAGTTTGACAATATCACATCAAATAGAGCATCAATAAGATCAGATTGTTTACTTGACTCAGGAGAAACGCTATGTCACAAAAAATTGTCAGATGTGTTACCAACTTGAACTCCTGCTTCCCCACAGACCTTTCAGTTAGTCTATTTTTAAAAAGAAACAATAGATTCGAGTTCCGCTACCGTTATACCTACTCACTAATGCACAGCCCTGCCAAAACAGAAATTTGAACACCCACCACGATTTCATGAGGCAACCGTGTTGACTACTATGCCATTCGTTTCGCATTAAGCATGAACAAATCATCACACCTGAACACTTAGCCACATTGCCGTTTGTGAGTAATGTTCAAATTGCTCAAACGACTCCGGAGGAAACACAATGAATGACCTACCAACTGCAATCAATGGCCCCACGATTGGATCTTCTCTGCAAATTGGAATCACGAAAATCAGCAAATTCGTTCAGGGACATTTCGATCGCTGGTAGGTAGTGGGCGAATTAGTCAACGTAAGTTGGGCAGCGGTCACAATTGATTCAAGCAGTCGTCATATTCCCATAGACTTCCATGTCAGTCCATTCAGACAGAGAGAATTATACTCGAGTTTTGCTTTGTTGAAGCTCGTCGGTAATGCATACGCTGGTGTTGTTTTTGAAAGTCCTAATTCCGTTTATTTGATGTATGTGCATCAATTGCTTAAGTTTATTTAACATGAAATTATAAGAGACACGCTCCAACGGTGGTTTATTGGTTGAGAGTATTGACGGTACTGCATTGCTAGTTTCTACTAGAAGTTTGAGCTCGTATACTGACAGTGGTTAGTCACTTGTGTAATAGTTTGCTACTGCACATTTACGTTTAATCCTCCCCTAAATGTAATGTTTTACTGGGTGGTGAATACGTGTGAACAACATCCGTCATGTATTGTGCTGATAGCCCAGTTTCTTTCTATCTTAATATATTGCGTACCCTTTCAGTCCAGCTAGGAATTGCGATAGCTTACTTCTTATCAATGTTGGGATTATAGTCTTGAATGTTTTGGGAAGATTCACACCTGTTTGTGTTACAAGATTTGTAAAATTCATAAGTTTGTAGACCTACCAGATACAAAAGATGTTTGCTTCCTAGCTCGTAAACCCAAACGCTTTTCAAATACCATAGAACCATCGATTAAGTTATTTAACAGTAGCACACACACACTGCTCACCGGTCGTGCGCCTATCGACGAGCACAGTTTTTGGATCACACGCACACAAAGCCGGACAGGCATACTCAATTGTTTCTCGGCTTTGTGCTTTTTCACCCACTACTTCATTTCTATCTGAACCGTGAACAGGACCACTAGTTGCATTTCGTTCGACGTTTTCGGCTGTATTGTGATGACGTCGACGCCGGCGTTGTTGACGTACCGGATGAAACCACCATAAACTTTCTTCACTTGGGTTAGATGTTAATAGTTGACGATCATTGGGGTGACCATCACCTTCTGCTTGTACAATGGAAGTGTGTGGGTCAATTGCGGTGGAAGTTTCGATGGAGTCATCAATTTGTGGAAGGTTAGAGTAAAGTCCGTTCAAAGTGTGAAAGTTCTGTGAACAAATGGAGTTTAGAAAAAAATATACATGTTACACTCAAGATAGGCTGAATACGAACCCGTAGGTGTCTCAACGGACGAATAGAAAATTGTTGGATTGCAAAACTGGATTTAATACGTCCACAGATAAACTCTGAAATTTAGACATTACAGGAAGCTATACAGAGTTTTAGTCAGGTACGTTGCGAATTTACTGGATCGCTTCAATCATTTGTTGTTAGTTAACATCACGGAATCAATTTCATGGTCGAAAATTTCAGGATTACGACAGGATTCCCACTGAAGCTATTACGAATATTGTAAGATGAACGTACGGACTTTTCATCAATCGTTTTGCTTTCAGTATGAGGCGGAAGGATAAAAGTCCCAACCAGTTCGTACTGAAATCTATCAATGCTACTGGATCATCAATGGGTTATGGACATATATGCATCTGGTATTTACTCCATGATCCGGTTAGTAACAGGTCCATGCCCTGCAGAGACGACTGGCTCGATTGGTATCATATACGATCTCTCTTTATTCTAAGTAAGACTTTATGTAGAAGTGCAATTAGAGTTGGACAGTAAGGCTATAAAATCAGTGATAAAAGACTCGTTCTTACCTGAGGCAGACTCAGTGGGCGGTGGCCATGCACGAAGTTTTCTCTCCGACTTGGTTTGTGAGAGTCAATGGTGTGAATTTCTGTGTTAGTACGGCTTGTAGTTCTTGTCGGAGGGCAGGGCACATTGGTTCTGTTTGTATTTTCACAACCCTCTGTTTCCGTATCTTCACAAACTCCGCTTAAAACATTTTCGTTATAACACTGGTCCTGACAACCGAGGGCATTCAGTGAATCGGGGTAAAAACATTGCTGGGCGCGTTGTGTCCTACTCGACTTTCGTGTGTGACAGACAGAAAATGCCGTTGTAGAAGTGATTTCATCTAGCTGATCACAACAATGTTTTCTTGTTGATGAATTACAATGCGCTGTATTCATGGAAGAATTAAAAACAGAGTCTGGTAGCTTTAAACAGACTGTTTTGGGTCTAACCCAGCTGCGATACATAACGGCTTCCCAGCACACATCAGAGCTTGGAAAGCTCAAGTGATTAATTGGCACAGGTGGGGCGGGCTGTGGTAGTGCCGGATACAGAGACGGAAGCATCAGGTAATTCATTGCTCGACCATTGCAGTCAGTTCGCAGAGAGTAGTCTGCAATCGGTGCCTGATGTATGGATTCCGTGCTGGTTAGACTAACCTGCTGTCGCCGACGCATAGAAGCACTAGCGCTTCCCATGCATATATTTGGAGAGTTCACCGGATTGTGCACTACTGTAGTAGATCTCGAGCTGAATTCCACATGTTTCGAGGTATTCGATTTACTACTGTAGTTTTGCTCGGACATGGGGTTGGAAATAATTCGAATGCTACACTCCTGGCCCTGCAAGAATAAAGAAATATAACTTCAGGTTAGAATTTCTTCAGAGGGAATCTATTGGCAACAGTATGTAGAGACAAGTTCTTACCTGATAGTTTCTTTGCATCAGTGCACCGGTTGTGTGACGTCTAGGAGGACGCCCCGTACTATGTGACTCTGACGACTGCTGTTGACCACAGTGAGCAACCACCCACGGATCGATTGAACGACCGTCGTCTTGGCATAATAATGCAGAGTTAGTAATCGATGGCGAGTAGTCCGATGTTTCACCTGCTTCGTCTGATTGATAATTGTCTCTCCATGCTGAACGACGATACGGAGAATGCATTAGGAGCATGTCTGCCTCACCTACGGAAAGCACAGCAGTTGTGCTTGTCCGTTTGCCACCATAAGAATGGGATCTACCGAATTTGCTTTCTAAAGAGGCGGCGTTGTTTTTCGGGGTCCTGTTTGTTGTTGGAGATGGTGAGGTTGGTGAATGTAAACTGGTCACTCTGTCTGAACCTGGTTGTGCCATTGAAGTTGCTGCTCTGTCACGACTGATCCATACCCAATCGTTGTCTCGATGAAGTAGTGGCTGAATGAGAGCACACCAATTAGGAAATAAAATCACACACATAGATTTGGGATAATCAGTTCAAGATGATTCTATTCCCAACGACAGTGATTAGAACATTCTGATTATAAAATAAATTAATTCCACTTATTTTTACAGCCGACGTTATAGGTCTAATGAACAGTTGAAGAAAATGGCAAGAAAGATAAGCTTATTAACTGAAGGTTCATCTGTGTTACGTCTGAAGTTCTGTAGTCTGGCTAAGGACTAGTACAATTATCTCTTTTTGGTCACGTGATTTACAGGTAAACGTCGCGGAACTCCAGACAACAACTGAATTACGTCAAATAATGGGACCGATCACCTCGGGCTAGAGAAACGTGTTATTTTCAAGTTAAATTTATTCACGTTAAGCAAGCGAAGAGGTTCAACTTTTTCATTGCTATTTCAAGTCAAATACAACTACGTTGCCCAAAGTGTCTGGAATTAGGTTTAAAAAAAAGATATCTGGAAGGTAAAACGACAAATATGCAAGATGAACTGTACATGTGAAATAGATGAATGAAGATTCCACTATTCATCTGAGCTAATTTCCAATTACAAGTTATTAAGAAGCATGTGGAAATAACGAAGAGGAAATCAATCCAAAACGACAGTTGCAATTTAAAGCTGGGATAAAGCTGATATTTTTACTTTGTTAGAAAAAACGATATAGTTTTTTTGCTGAGCAAAGAATTTTGATCTAGCGACGTATTATTGAACAGTGTGAATGAGTTGACATTGATGAAAAACCGACCAAGAATGCTTGGCTTCGTTTAAAGTTCGGCTTAAATTCTGTAGGCACTTTAATCTGCGTTGGTGATAAATATACCAGAAGTGAGTAAGAACTGGAAAAAGACAAAACTTGACAACAGTAATAGTCAGCGTACCTTGTGCTTCGTTCGGTTAGGAAGCAAAATCTGTTTGCACCTCTTTACCAGACGCGGAACTCTTGTTTCTTCCATGATTGGGCCCATTTCAGAACTTGAGGAAACACATAGCGTATTTTTTACTGCGTCTTCTGAAGCTGGACGTGATCTACTTTTGAGGGTTTCTGAAGTGTGGTCATCCCTGGCTATGCCAAGTTGACTATCACGTCGTCGACCCATACGCTCCCAGCGATATCTGGCTATCACCGCACCACAATTAACCGCAAACACAAGTCCCACAAGAGCAAACAAACCCAGCAAGATGTACATGCTCATTTCCAGAGCTGTTCTTGATCCACGAACTGCTTCCTGATCAGACACCGGGACACCATGAGGCCCATGACGCAAGTCGGTAAAGCCCACAGAAAGTTTATCTTCACGGGTTTGATCAGACAATGAGGTCTCATCCATCGCGCCTGGTTGAATCGGATTTACTGAATGTGATCCAACAGGTTTTCCATCAGGTTTTGCATGACTGGACAACGCTGATGGAATAGACCGGAAACCAGGCGCATCTTTCAGGGCCATCAACTCATGGTTGGTGTTACTGATGATATTCTGTTGCAGAAAGGAGTTGGGTATTTTGATAACACTAAGAATTCTATTACAATGAACGGCGCTGCATGTAAGTACATTTAAATGTGGGATTATATTCGGAACAAAGCTGGACATAGCTAAAAAATATCAAATATAGTTTAGGAAAAATGAATTTATTAACAAATACAGAATTTGGATTAAACCACCTCCACATGAAAATCGTCACAGTGCAATGGCTAGTTGAATCAACTCACTTAGCTGTGTGAATATGTTGTAGACTGAAAATCTAGGTTGGTCAGTGAAGCGTCATATGGGACAAAAAAGCAACATGTCATTTACGGAGAAATAGAAATGTATTATGATTATTGATAGACTAATAACCTTAACTTTAGTTGAGGCGTTTAACATTCGAATTAGCAGTTCAGCAGATGGATAGATGACAGTAACTGACGTTTAACCTTGTCCGGATAGGAGTTAACCTTCGCCATATTGTGTCTGTTGTAACAGCGTTGATCATATTAGACCTGCAAGCTTAACCAAAACTGTTTTGCTGCTTTACACTGTACTGAACAGATTTATCGTTTGTAGTTAGGCTGCGCTTCAAAAAATAAACATTTTATACCCAAGCCAACAAATATCTTGTGTTCATTTTGACATACGGACAGCACTGTGGTTGTTATTCTATGCAATGTCTGTTGACAAGTGTCAAGCGATTCATGCATTATAACAGACAGTTTATCGAAGATAATTTGTGTGAATGAAATTTCCCAAATTCCGAGAACACGTGCAGATGTGACCGGGTTAAAATGAGGCGTAAACGCAGCAAGTGACAGATCGGGTCATGAAAGTCAAAAACACAGATAAGCACTAATCATCAATCATTTTCCATTGCATTTGCATCGAGTATCAGGACAGTCGTGGTGCAGATATGGTTTTGGCAGCACATGCGCGAACAAAAGCTGATGCACTTAAGTGGAAAGTCGTAGTGAATTTCATTATGCTTGCCAATGATGCGGAAATGTGTTGTGAATGCACTCCTGACATTTACTCAGTGGCACGACACGAATAAGCAATTAGACAGCAAATAAGTTGGAACCCAGTCTGGTAAGATCAGTAGACTAACTGGATCGACCAATTGATCTTAAGGCCATTATGCAATGTATCCACTCATCCCAATAAATGGATATCGATTTTCCTTTCGTGTAGTGAATACCGCAGTAGTACAGACAGTGGTGTGTTTCTCATAGTCAGTGACGGCGGTAGTTTGATTGTTTTTGTAGAATGCGAAGCTGAACAGTATATCAATGCCTTAGGATAATTGTGTTAAGCTGATGCTGCGACGTTCTGATGAGATCACTTTCAGTTGATTAAATCTCCGAGAAAACCTTTCTTCAATATTAGGTAAACTTTTATTTTACCATGAAAACTGTAATCGACAGATCCTTTTCAGAACGGACAAGGGACAATTTAATTTTGTAATTTATCGCCAAGATGGTTACAAACCATGCTGCTGAGAACAAGAAGAGCGTAAACTTCTGCAGAGTTTGGGTTGAAATGTGCATTGACCGATAAACGTGGATTTGTTGTATGCTGACTTCATAAATCAGCGTCTAAAACTTGTGATGGATTAAAATAATTTTTCCACCACAAGATTGGTGTTTGCATGTGTACAATTCAGTGATGTGAACCGGTTTGCTCTTATGTGTTCTCAGGATGATTCGAGTTTCATTTCAGTATCTTTGAATAGGGTGCAGCTTTTACAGTTCATGGAATCGCCAGTGGTTCCTCCAACGCACATCATATAACTAACCATTAGAGCAAGGTTGGTGGAAATTTGCGCAAGAATCGGATGAGCGGTTATAGACATTTGGATCCGTACTAAACGTTTGTGTTCAGTCAACAGTATGTGTGTAAACGTAGTCCCAATATAAAGCAGTCAACACCCATTCGGCGTCCACAAACACAAAATTGAGATAGTGTGAACGTTGGACTAATACCAAGGTTCGCATGTAACTGTTTTTAGCTTTATTCTCATTTATAACTGTAACAGCCCGATGAGATTTTATGGAAAACATGTTTGCTACACTTCGTGTTATGTGACTCAATGAGAATTTTCGAAATAATTCGACGCCGAAACGACCCGCTGCTAGTGAAGCAGCTAAATCGATCACTAAGCTTTGTAATCAG
>LUCH01000360.1:112704-123991 GCA_013368495.1 Paragonimus heterotremus
GGCACAGCCGTCGCCCACTCCCCCACCCCGGAGGATCCGAACAGCTGGATAGAAATCTGACAGGCCATTCATGAAGCAGGTGCTGTACCATGCGGGACGGTGGGTCATGGATTGAACAAACATTGGATTTCGAAAAACTCCCTGGAATTGTTAGATGCCAGACAGAACACTCATCCTGGCAATCAGTATATCAAGTTTAGGAGGAATGCCCGTAAGAAGTTGAAAACGCAGCCTAACCGACGATCGTAAGGCTTGACTAGTGGAGGGAGTTGGGGAAATGGAAACCATTTTTGCTCCGGGGAACACTGGTAGACTGCTCAAGCTTATCCGGAGAACTGTCAGTGGAGTTACTATTTGGGTAGATAGCCCACTCATCTACAATGAGCCCAGAGGATTAGGACCCTGAGAACTAATTTAGCTAATATTTTACTCTTACTATGTTACCGTAACAAGCATACGATATCACACTCTGGTCACCGAGCACAAGTGATGTCCGCAATTTCATCTCGGCTGTCAAACGTAATACGACTGTTGGCCCGAACAATCTCGTGCGGGCACTTTTCAAATAAGGTGGGCACGCGTTAGTAAAGACCATGACTCAGGCGTTTCAACATATGTGAACGACGGAGAACATTCCGCTGTTTTGTGGTCACTTAATAATAGTTCTCATATATTCAAGGAAGGATTTAGGGCTCTTATGAAAATCATAGGGGAATTGGTTTAACCGCAGTCACTACTAAGGTTTTGACATGAATTACATTTTGTTGACTCCCTGAAGCTCGAGAAGCAAGCATAAATTAGAAACTGGTAGCGTTTCGTTCTGGACGAAGATGTACTGATCAGTTGTTCACTGGTCGTCTATTTTTATAGCAGGTACCATTGACAATTCGGTGGATCGATTTGCAATTTTGGAGTCACTTAAACACAAAGGTGCACCGAACAAATATAAGAACACAATGTCAACGTTTTGTTCCCATACTTCACCTCAGGTTGTGGTCTACAGTGAGCTATATGACGGTTTCCGAAGGAAGAGCGGCACATGTTAACGCTGTCCACAAAGTTTCTTTTCACTTGACCATAGAAGAAATAGTGGAGGACTTTTTCCGCAACTCGAAAGTCATCGGCGTAAACTCTCTACCCGGTAAAAGACGAACTGACCCTGTTCACCCAAAAGACAAAGTTTTGTTGGTTGACGATTTTCAAACAGTACAGACAATGCTAGACTCTACGGCGCATTTTGCCAAACCTTCCGGACTGTGTTTTCCAGACCCGAAGTGCAGTGTTTCTGTAAGTTTCCTGTGATCAGTTAGAATCGGTATTGGATAATGAAAGTTTGGAGATTGATAATCAAATTGTGTATTTGGAAAGTCCCATCAGCGGCGTTGTAAATGCAGAGGATGAAATAAAATTGCTTATCTGTGAGGCTTGGGTGGTATTGGCTAAACTAGGACACCTTTGGTGACAGAGAAGCATCTTTTTGATGCTTAAAGGTCACGTTCGCAATGGAGGTACTACTTTACGGTTCCGAAACTAGGTTGCTGGGTGTAGAAGACGTGAACCGGCCTCAGGTACCTGACCACTAGTGTTTGCATTCGGTTGCTTGCATCGAGTGACAGCAATGAGTAAGCAAAGAGGAAGTTAAGAAACGGGATATTTATGAGTAATTAACAAACACGTTTTTTTGTTCACTTCGTCTACTTGCACAGATTTAGGTCATTCGGTCATGTACTAAGGAGGCCAGCTGGTCGTCTGCCACATTGTGCACTATTTGTTACCTCAAAGTATGAGGAAGACAAGATACCTTGATGCAGAGAAATAAAGTCGTTCAAGAAGGGGTTGATCAGTGCAGATCGGGTTCATCTCTCGAGCTGAGGTCGTCGCGACTCACAAAGTCGGTGACACACGTTAGGTGAGATGGCGGTTAATCAAGCTTTATAATTTGAATGTTGTCGTTCTTTGGCCTAGTCGTCCGTGAGGTGAGTGCATCTAATGGTACGTGACCATAAGAAAGCTGCCTTACTGATGACGTCTTACTTTCATTTACAGCTTGGATGTTTGTTTACAAGTTGTAGGCACTTTTATTCTGAATAAATGAATATAGACGTAGCTATTTCCAATAGTTAGGTCCTCTTCTCCTCTACTTTTTCCCCCCTATCTTTCTCTGTACCGGGTTTGCTTTTCTCTCCATGACTGTATGACAGTTAAGGATCAGTGTGAACCACTGATATATTTCTGTTTATGAGGATAATTAATTTCATTTGATCATCGTGGTAAGATTCGAAATAGACATCGTCGATTTCAATTCAGCGTAAAGCTCACCTTTAGACATTCAAAACGCACGTAGTGTTCACTTGATTTAGGTTTAGGTTTTAGAAATATGGAATTGCATCACAACGACATAGGTGCAGGTGATATTGATTTTTTGTAGCTATCCTGATTGATCAGAACATAGTAAAACCAAATTAGATTAGAATAAGGGGGACGCCACTGGTCTTTCTCAACTTATTCTGGTTCACTTACATATGAATCCGAATGAGATGAAATGCGTAATCGTCTCAAGTTACACTAAATTTAAACCTGAACAGTTGTTTAGTAAATCTCATGACTGGGGAGCCAATGAATGGTAGGTGCGTGAAACTTTAAAGCTAAATCATGAGATAATATAAACGGTATGACCGGTTGAAAAACACAAAATTTGGAAATTATATCTTGCTGCCTAGTTTTAATTGGAAATCGAAAACCAACTTCGAAAATATTTAGAATTCACCAGTTCATCACTTATCGGCTATACAGACAACACTGCACAGAGATGGTGATCGCACCAATAAATATTTATTCTTGAAGTGATACCGATTAACTGTATTATTTAAACGAACTAACCAGCTGAATTGTGTAAGGTCGTCAGCCGCCACCTTCAAAAATAATATCTTCCAGTTGTGTCATGGGTTATGTATCCAAGACGCATGTATTTGGTCGCAGCCTTGTTTGTACGTTTATGGTATCAGATAACCATGTACATACTAAACAACAACTATTTTCTATGCCACAGTTATCTTAACAGGTTAGTCAACTTGGATACTTCTAAGAATACGTCCAGATATTTTTTTTTTGGGGGGGGGGTGTTCCTCATCTTGTGAGAACCATTTATGTATTCGTCACGATAGTTAGTCCATCCAACTGTTTCGCATTTATGCTGTGAGCACTGTAATATAACCGTTATTGGGTTAGTTTGTTTATAAGAACACAGGTTTGGCAATCACGGTCATTTTACCATTTTCTTTACCGTGGCCTGTCCTTTACCGTTACAAAGTTTGAACAGCCAAATAAACGTAAATCACAGATTTGACCAGGTCCTTGTGTGACTAGAGTGCGCATAGCGCAGTGCGTTCGGGCGTTGTGCACGCACCGTCACGTGATCAGGCACACCTGTGCCAAATGATACTTGGGAAAGTAACTGTGACACCCATTGAATGGGGTAAGGTGCACAGACAGGTTTACTTGTGCAAAATGATAGCTGAATCGCAAAAAGGGCGTGTTTTCAGACGCATCTGAATAACAAACTGCAATCGAACTATCTCGTGAATATTTGTAGCACATATCGACGGGCGCATATACTAGTAATCAACTGAGAAAGGATTTCATTTTTCTACTGGATAGATCAAACAGAGATTCATGGTGTGTAGGAATGATCCCATTTTGGCCGAGGTGAAAAACGTTTTTTTTGGACATTTATCATGTCGAATCTGTTGGTCAGGAATGTGCAACAAGTCTGTACCAGATAGCAAGAAGTCCATTAATCTGAACCGATCTATTTTGGTGCAACAAGTTACGCTATCGGAAAAAATAACAATGCGAAATAAACTAAGTAGGCATTCATACATCTTTTCGTTTACCGGAAGCTTTCGGGTGCTACAGATTGCTACGGTTTTTATTCGGATGAATTACTGATCTATCCCAATTCACAGACATCAACAAGTCACACATTATTCGGGCAAAGAAGCATTCACATACCAATCACTCGTCCATATCAATAGCGCCACGCCTATATTTTATACCGGTGTTCAATGCTTATACAACCGTTATCAAAATACCATGGTTCACGGATAAAAATGAGGGTTGCTATTTAATACACTAGCTTCTATGCACAAGTTTAAGTAATACACATCAAACTACTGACATCTTTCAAAACGTAAGCTCAAGTGTGAGAACAACACCTACATCTTACGTGCCACAGTTACCTAATTCTTTCTCCTTGAATCACTGAACACTCAGTAGATCATTGGCAATATTCACGCAACTAAGCTCGATAAATCGTCATCTACTGTAATTTTTCCACCCCAAGGACACGTGGATCTCCCAGCTGGAGAAAAGAACACAACCTAAAGCTCTCTCAACTTGTTAGTAATTGTTTTTAATTCTTTCTGCCAAATGAATGATCGACGATTTTATTTTTTACTCTACTGAGCTGGGAATGGACAAAATAGTAATATTACGTGAATTGTGGAGTGTTCGCTTTTAACACATATTCTAACAGTGCAACCTATTAGTATGAGCCCCTTTTCATCTATAATCAACCGCTAAGACTTGAACTGCTGCGTGTAATTCAAGGGTAGTTAGAAACTATGATCAACAAAGCAAAGGATGTTCATGTCGCTGCTCGTTTTGTGTCCAATCGTCTGGTTGGGCTGAATTCTAACTGCTAACAGCACAATAACATTTACACTATAGTCTTCACTCAACTGGATTTGATTTCCAAACAGCATATGACCCAAACATCACCGCCTTCCCCAAAGGTGACAGAGATCATTCGTGAATTCATGGTTTTGCTAGGAAGTTGGTAATCGGGTTAACATATGTGTTAAGGTTATGAAAGGACAATTCATTTTAAATGAATGAATGTACGGGAATGTATGGACAATTGCCGATGTGTTTTCTGTTATTGATGAAATCATTACTGACGGGGGAATACGAAAGTTGTGGTGGTTTCATTGGGAAAAGGCCACACATAATTTGAGTAAGAATCATATCGGAGTGTAAAGGCGCTGCTGTGTGAATTATTAACCTTGGCCGTATAAGCAGAAGATGCACATAAACTTTCAGTATTACATGACTACGGAGCACAGCAGCAAGTCTACATCGAAGGAAGTAATAGAACAGGAAATCAAATAGTCCGTCAGATACATATTCTAGTTCCTAACTTTGGTACTTGACAGAGAACAAGAATGCATAGCCTACGATGGACGGGGCAGAGACTGCGCATGTCAACGAAGAGTTTGCTGCGTTAGACTCTGTTCAGTGCGCCAGTTCACACCAGGAAAAATCACAAGATGGTCATGATGAGGTCGAGGGCTGAGAAAAAATTGCTCATACCATTTCAACAGGGTGAGTGAAGCTGTCTACAAAGTTTGTGACCAGAAGACAGTCTAAAGCACCAGCAGAAAATGTTCTGGGGAGACGGCAGTGAGTCGGGGCAAATGAAAGGCTTGTATTTGTAAGATTCTCATTGTTCGTTTTGAATTGTTTTTGGTTTGCCGTCCATTCATTCCCCAAACATTCCGGTTGAAGCAGATTCAACGGTGTGATCAGCAAATGCCCTCGGTACTTGTTTCATGTGCTGATACAGTTACTGAGGTTTCACCAAAACGTATCACGAAACTAGACGGAACTTCGTCAAGCTTGGCTTGGAATCTACCATCAAAAGTCAATCATAAAGCCACCTTGTAACACTTGGCTCGTTTTATCGTGTTTACCAATTGTTCTTGATAAACGTTCTGACTTAATTCGTAAATCCGTCACATTCAAACATCTTTTAAAACGCAACTGTGACAAAAACGAAACATTTACATCACCCTATGTTGGACAATGATGGTTTCAACGCGTGTTTGCTCAGTCAGTGCAAGTCTGCAAAAGTGAGTCACTTACGAGTGATGGTAATTTGGTCCATAGAAAATGTCCTTGGAAAATCCATTCAGATTTACCAGTGCTAGACCTCTATTTACAAATATGCTGTTTACAAATATGCTCTCAGTCAACCTAAGACCAAAGCGATTTTGGGTAGTGCTTACTTGCATCATTTAATTTTTCTATCGGAAACAGAATAACTATCTTGCGGAGAAGGAAAAAAAGGCGGCTTCAAAAATAAAGAAAAAAATGTGGAGTATTGAGAATAGGTTATCAGAAGTAGAGGATTACTTGATAACCATGATGAATAGTGTGAGTTTTGGCTGTCACGAACTGACCATTATTGAAAGTGGACGACAGCTTCGCATTCAAATTGTCTCTTCAAAAGAAGCCAGTTCAAATGTCTACTTGAATACAAAATCTGTGAGTGATATTCAGTTTGTGTTTGACATTCAGTGCATGATGAGACAGCCGATAGATTGGTGAGAATCAACGTTGAATTTCTTAAACAAGATTGCTGCGAATCTTCCGATAATCTAGTGTCGTCTGTCAGAAGAAGTAATTGGGTGCTTTAGTGGATATTCAAGTTGAAGAAATGTTTTCTCTGATGATTGGTAAATTATTTCGCCGTTATTACCCTTACAGGAGTATGACGTTCATCAATATCACTGAAGGGCAGCTCTTAACACTGAGAAAACTAACAGCTAAGCACTGAGATTGATTATGTGCATTTGCTTTGTGGGGGACGTTTCAACGGAAACATTGTTGATACACTACCTTCTGGACGAACGAACGTAGATGCATTTTGATCGTGTGAAAGTGTTTGCGTTTGTAGTGCTGTACGTCCATATAACTTGTAAGGGACATCTAAGCATAAACAACTTCCCAAGTTAAGCGCTTTTTCATTTACAACATTGCTACTCTTCTCGATACCTCTTTTTCAGTAAGCTATGATAACATTATTGAGATTCCATGGGTTTTACGAAGGACAATATTATCGAATGTTTGCCGACGAACCATCTGAAGGCGGTAGACAGCAGCCCATTTTCTCACGTTATACAATCGTCTAGTAGTGATCTGTAGAGCTTGATGGAACAGAAAATCATTTCCGATATAAATCGACCACTGTTCAGTCAAGTAAAACTGTTTATTAAAGTTGCAGCTATCAAGAAAATTGGTGAAACTTCGTTTAGCTTTCACACCCGTACGAGATTGGCCATTACATGCCTACAAATGGAGAAGTGGATCGTGCAATTCAGAGCATAGAAGTGATATAAGAATTGTGCCATTATTCACCATGTCCTCTTCAAAACCGAACTGCATTAGGTGTATAATAATTGATCAAGTATTAGACTGCTAAAACAAGACGTTTCTCGAGGCACAATGCAAGATGATGAACGGATAAACCATTCAAACTGACTATAATGGGTTAGTTTGCAGTTAAAAGACTGGTAATTATAGGTGAAGATTTTAGGTGTCAAGATTGAATCCCCAACTCCGTATGGCATACAGCAAGATAAATGATTTAGTCAGTCTCCGTATATTGTTCGAAGTTGCTTAACTGAAGGTCAAGTTGCAAAGTTCCCTGGATCGAACGTAGCAGAACTCCTGAGCACCCGAGAAAAGCGATGTGCAGAACAGACGTAAGCTGTGTCTCAATTTTGTATAACTTAGTGATTTGTCCTCAGGTTAAACAAACCCGCGATAGGATTCGACAGATTCTTCAGTTCGGGGTTTTTGAGTAAGTGTGCTAAAACAAATGTGGTTAGCCTGTCATTACTAGTTATAGTGATATACAATGGACCACATATGAGCAGCTACTATGAGACCTCCCGAATCGAGACAGGAGCAAAACCAACAATCCGTATCCGAACTCGTAATTGTCGGCGTCCGCATCACTAACCTACCGGGCGCGTGTGCTATTGTGTATTATAGCTACCGGGCGGAATCATTGTTGGGAGGCTTGATAGCTTAGTCGGGGATGTACGCACCGATTTGTCTGTTAGTCAGACCTATTCAGTAATCTAACTGCACGGTCAAGCTTGAGAAACAGAACGCAACGGAGTAGTTGTTGCTTTGCGATCTGAAACATCCAGCTTCATGAGCAGGAGTCGGTCGAACAGCTGACGTAATTGTAAATAGTGATAAAATTAGAATAACGGACCGAACGTTTTCAAGTAGAAGAAACTTCTCCCCAGACAAACTCACCTTCCCATTTGGTAAAGATTGCAATGGCGGTACATGATATTGTTGGTGAGTAACGTCATGGGTCAGTGGTTGTGCCAAGGGTGGTGCTTTGATGACTCCCGAAAGACTGGCAATTTTTTCCTGGCCTTCATGAAGCCATGGTTGATCGAGACGCTTGGTAATAGGAAGGGCATCTTTTGCATCTTCTTTCAAGGCGCTTGATGTCGCAATGCGTACGGGAACCCGAAGTTTTGGGACCAACAGTTGACCGTTTTGCGAGACCAAGCGTAATTCAAGAACATCACCTTTGGGACAAAAACACAGGGTTTAGATGAACATATTGGGTTTTTGATGAAATGGACGACATAAAATGTTAAGAACAGGACAAGTAAATAGAATGTTGAGTTGATTCTCAGTTGAATTATACCTAACATAATCTAGTAGTTTCAGAAGGACAGGCAAACATCATGGTGAAGCGTCAGGATTAAAGGAGCAGTCCATTAGCATGTTGAGCGCCCAATATTTCGGGCATTATATAACGAGACCAACAATTGAGGAAAACCTTCTGATAATTAAAAAACAGCGTGATCGTAAAATATGGAGTCCATGAGTGTTTGGTTGTTTGAAGGGGTAGGATTCGTTCGTCTGATTGGGCTCCTTGTAATCGTTTAAACTGCTGGCTAGAATTCCTGGCAGAGATGGTAATGTGTCTGTTAGATCTGTTGCAGTTTGTCTGGTACGTTTGTCACCTTCCTTTGGTATGATGTGGAGCAATGAATCCGTTGATGCAAGCCTGGATTTTTCTGTAGAAATTCGACCCCAAATTTGCCCTTGTTTGTCTTTGTTGTGCGCAGTAAATGTGCATGATTAATTATGTACCATAACTTTACATAAAATGTTTACTTTTTTGAACTATCATTGCTTGTCTATCAAAACTTTCTTTCTTGGTGTTATTTGACAAGCTCTCACACTCATCTGCACCCGACAATTTTGATGAGCTCGTTTCTCGTTGAGTGGTGACTATTTATGGACTTGTGTTTGGTTGCCCCAGTTTGAACGGAATATTTGTGTAATCGGCTAATTCAAGGTGAGGGAGATCACTATTATGGTGATTTTGCTGAACAGTACGTTATGAATTCCAATCATTTTAATCACTTTTTCCTAACGTTTTTTGGAACTGAAAAATAGTCCCGTTTAGCTCATAGTCTGAATAAGCGTTATTGGAATTGTTGACTACGCGTCACTGAGTGAATTATCCGTAATTGTCAGGAGCGATTTAACAGTGCCATGATCATTATTGTACCAGCATTCATACCATTTCTTGCAAATCGACCTAACCTTGTTTTATCCTTTCTCATCCTTTCATGTAAATCGTTCTTCCAGCAGGTTATTACATGTCACTGTTGCGGTCAGCGTCCGCTCTAACCACATCTTTTGATTAGCTCCATAGCCAATAGCAGTGACAGAATGAACGAACGAATAAATGATACAACTGGCTACGTAGTCATTATTTCTGGGTGGACACGGCGAAATATCAAAACCTCTACACAACTTGTGACCTGATGATTTTCCGTGAACATCCATTTGGCTAGTGGCAACTGCAGCTACCAGAATGTTTGATCATTTGGTTTCAGTGACTGCCATTGAAGTGGTGAACGTTCTAGACCTAGGCAATTCTTATAAGAATGATGAGTGCCAAATAATTTAACCCACGACATACGACAAGGTGCTAGAATAACAGTTCAGCCACTTCAACAGTTGACTACGGAGTCATGGATATACTTTCGTTTGGTTGTTCGGCTACCTTTTTTTTAAAAGTTGTAAATCACTCAGTCGGAAGAGTCAGACTTTAGGTTTTTAGCCGGTTAAGTACAGTGTTTTGGCATGCTTATCTGAACCACTCTTTTGACAAGTACTAGCGGGAAACAGTTGGTTGTAGAAAACTCTTTCATTCCCTTGTTCGGGTCATGATAAGTATTTGTTGGTCATCAAACTAAACACAATGGTCAATCGATTTAAACTCACGAGAAAAAGAGGTCCAATTCTGACCGGATTAAGTGAACGTTTCAATGTGAGTAACAAATTTGATTACGCAGAAAAAGTTTTAAAAAAACGGTTGATTAAAGAGTTGATAGCGAATGATTCAAAAAATATGAAGTAGGACGAGGAAAAAACACCTACATATAATTAACGCGTCTATTATCTCTAGTGTAATTTCTGTACGATGCTTTGTTATGTTTTTGCGGATTGATTGTGAAGGTTTACTTTTTAATGTTAAACAGAAGGTATGAGCGTTCTTTTAGTCTGTTGTTTCTAGCTCTAACTTTACCCCAGTGATAGAAGTGTCTCCATCTGAATGACAAGCAGTAAAAAGTAAAACAACCTGTTCCTATCATAACCATTCCCTAAGTTTTGAACTTGGTCAGAAATGTCGATTGCCAATACATCATGAAGTACTTTAGATAAATGAAAGGTCACATAAATTATACACAAACTGTGCATCGCATTGGATGTAGCCTTGTTATAAAATAGTTGTATTTCATCGAAACACATACATATATATTTTGCGTTCAAGTGAGAAATGAAGCTTTTAGCAGATCTTATTGCGCATATGGAAAAGTAAGGGGGCTACTTCGCTGTAAGTTCCATTAACAGTTATCGAAATTTGTTTCCATGCATAAATCAGACACTGAAATCTAAAACCATTCAACTACATCTATGCTTAATACACCTGATACTGTTGTGGTTTTGGTTGTGGCCGGTCTTATCAGTTTTGCGCATCCGTTTGGCCCGCTTTCGTCCACAGCCATGATTTGGACGTGACATTCTTACTTGTGTGTGTGTGTGTGTGTGTGAATAAGTCTATTTATTAATGTCTTACACTAGCACAAAGGAAATTGCCTACCAACGTCTCGTTAAACCAATAAGACAGCGCTAGTACAAAATCACTCCGGAATCAAACGTGCAACCAATTGCCGGATACGCGTGCATTCGACAGTTCATAACTTGCAAGTTCCTGAAAGAATTATGCGACAGCGAATCTGTGATCGGCCGAAACTGATAGCGAAATATTTAAGTGACCGTTATCAAGCTGGCATGGCAAGTAATGAAGTAACTTGTGCCAAAATTATTTGACATTATCATTCTTGTGCTAACCGCACCCGGAATGCATATTTGTTGTTAAAACATTAATTATTCG
>LUCH01000360.1:128563-166990 GCA_013368495.1 Paragonimus heterotremus
ACCACGGACAGACCGTTCATGAGGCAATTGACCTCACGTTGGGCACGACCGGATTATCATATGCGGACGCTCAAACACTTTTCGCTTGTGAATAATGATCAGGTTGCCCGATCGTCTCGAAATGGAGACACAGTTACTGTCTGTTAACTCGAATCGATAACCCCGCGATCAGGACTTCCTAGACAGGTCGAAATCTCCGATCTCATTAAACCTGCTAGACAACATTTCCAACATGATCAGAATATGATATAGACAAGTTTGGTTCCAGGCAGTAATGCAAAGTAAGTTAGCTATACTAAATTCTCTTAGGCATATATGTAGTAAGTCAGTGAGTTGCGTTTTTACTTTATTGAATTTTTGCCTGTTCTTATTTCAGATTCTGATATCAAAAACCCAAAAGTATTTTTTCATAATGTGGACCGCATCAAATCAACCAACTGAGTTTTCGCAACAAACTGTGAATATCACTGTTACGCAAGAGGTGAAACTAAGTCGATGTTGGTTAGGAATAATCTGGGATTATATAAGCCAATTTGAAGCGTAAGAAACAAAACCATTTCGGGTGTACTTGCAAATGCAATTCGTCATCACTTTATATTTTCTGCGAAAAAAACCTGTTCCCAGGGAGTTGCGGTTAAGAATAACGGACCATCTTTGTTTACATATCACTTGAAATTTGCGTACTAATTCAGCGCTATTGGAATACATAGTCCTCATCGCTCATGATACTACTCAGCAGAATCTGATTTATTCAGACATACAATATTCAAAAATACAGTGTTGCCTTACGGAACGTCGGCTTGCGGGGAAGTGTGTGCAGTACTTACAGACTGCTTGAGATCAATTAATTATACTCCCACGTAATTACGAAACGCCAGACATTACGTTAATTCGTAATAAACATTCTACCTTGTCTATTAAAAACCGGAAGGCAAAAACTGAACTAGTGGTCTTACTTGATGACCGATACCAGCAAACCTAACAGACGTTTTACAAGCTCCCCTCATAAGTAATGCAGATGTTGACTGGTTAAAATCACCAGTGGAACTAATGACAATAACTAGACTGATTTAATATGTAAGTTTTCTCAGCTAGGACCATAGGCAGGATAGTGACAGTGTAAGCAGGATAAAACTACCACGACATAGAGACAATTAGGAAAAGCTGGAAATCTAAAATTTGGGCGGAGGGAAAACGAGTTTTCACGTAATTAATGAGGCAAACAGAGTTTGGGAATGCACGTTACAATATGAATTACATCTTCACTGTTACATAACGCGTACAATGCGTTGAAGTTAACGACGAGAAGACTAACAGGTGTTGATTAGTACTTTCTCAAACGAAAACAATTAAAGTCTGGTGATCACAATGTGTTGTGAACTATTGAAATATCTGCCGCATTAGGAGTGTCCTCTACAACCAGTTTGAAAATAGAATCCTCAGTTGTGGTCAGACCCACGTTAGGTGGTATAGACACGTTCCGGACGCTACCAGATTTCATTTTATGCACTGGACATTTATAATCCAGACTGAAGTATAAAGCATAGACTGAACTGTGTACCTCGCGAACAAATCTCGTCATAAGCTTTCATAAGTATATTGTGATGGAAGAATATGTGCAGTAGGTTGACGTGCACGCACAATATAGAATACGCATCATTGCGTGCAACAATTCAGATTTGCGGTTGTAGTACACTTTGTGTAAACTTCACACGCTCATTCAGGTTTTCAAGTTAGCGTCCTCAGACTCATATATGAAGTGTTACACCTGTGCAGAAAAGCACAATGCGAGTGTAAGTCATATTGTGGAAACGTCCTATTCTATAATGTGACTACAACCGACTGATCAAAGAGACGGCTAGAAGCTGTTTACGGCGAAATTACACTATTGTCAGATGGGAGTTATATAAATATCCAAGTATATCCTATTGCATATTCAACGAGGTCACTTTGATCATGGTCTGGGTATGAACGTTTTGCCATGTGGCCTTATTTTATATGAGAACTGATTCAGTTTTTACCCCTTCAGATGAAATTGTCAGAGGAGGAAATGATCGAGTTGAAAAAGCGAGATAAGCTGGCGGTCTCACCACTGTTGCTGTACACACTAGGATATGCCAAATACCTCAAGAGGTCAAAGAATGCCTCCACAGGTTACATCATAAGGCCAAAATACATCGTCTAGGAGGAAGGTACGAAACCACTAGCAGTCTACTGTGTGCGAATCGAATGATTACTGATGTGATTAGTTTCTGATGGCTTGACGCGTAAGTTGGTATTTAAAAGCAATATATCCACAAAAATTAAAAGGTGCACTGAACATGATGTCGTAGTTGGACCAGAAAATAATGAGCAAAGCTCTTTTGCCGAAATCTTGTGACAGACCCACTAGTGGCATTAATTTTACCCTATTGAGGCCAGGTGCGTGGAAATACCCTTAAGGTTACCATTGAAATAAGTAATCTTCAGCATGTGCTCTTACAAAAAACAGTCGATTATTGTATGAGGGGTATATCCGACCACGGGATGATTGTCGAAGTAGCAACGTTTACGTTCATACACTGGAAGACTTTCAATTATCCTCATTTTTTCAACCTAACAACAGAATGTTATTCTCTAACAAGACGGCGCGACAGTTTTCAGTCGATTAGCACAGTTGTACGGGTGCTTCTTTCACCAGTACATATATTAGACCGAATTACTGACATCAGCCGTACAACTCATCTGTGGGACTCTATCTTGCTCAATATACAAAGATGTCAAATTAGCCACCTCGGAGGCTGAACTGACGATAAATTGAAGCCGTCGTCGTGAGGTTCCGAGTCATTGTCACCAAAAGTGTCCTCAAAATATTGCGGCAATATGTGAATTTGAAAGGATGAAAACGCGTTATACCTAGCCTATGCGGGAATAACGCGTGTAGATCAGTTATACAATTCTGTCAACTTTCCCTAATTATATGCATAATTTATATGAACTTAAGGTTGTTCGCAGAATATGAGTCAATTGCATTTTAATAAGGTGTGGTTGGCTCTTGCGAAGAAAAAACGTCAATGACTTGGTTAATCCGCCATAGAATGTTATTAGGTAATTCCGGTAGCTAATCAGTCAAACGATTTAATCCAGTTTCGTTTACTTTTTAACAAGTACTGACCAGTATGGCTAGTAACACATTTTGCGTTTCGACATGCAGGCGATCAACACAATCACCGGTCCAGATGGTAAAAGCGTACAGTGGATGTGCTATCACAAAAGTAATTGTGAGCGGTGTTGGTAATCACGTGATCTCCCCTACTCAGGAAACTAAAGGGTAGTACATGTTGGCGTGTAAAATGGTTGGAAAAGATAAGTGAACAGTTCAATAATACAACTTTAAATGTAAACGACACTACAGACTGTTTGGTTATACGTTCACGTTACATGTTCACTTGCTGAACTTGACTGTGTAACGCAGTACGTATTACACTTCTACTATTAGGAACAACAGAAGCAGTATGCATGCCGGATTCAAGTAATATTGTGCTTGACAAAATCCCCCGACTGGGGTTTTTGTTTGGTAAACCCTACAATTCGTTTGTTATAAATAAATGAGTGGTGCGACACACTATCACCTGATCAGATGATTTTTGTTACAACAGTACGCTACTATGTTATCCGTTTAACAGTTACATACCATCCAGATATAAATCAGGTGAAAAGTAAAAGGGGACATAATGAAATAGTATTACCAGTGAACGTTAATGAAGATGGGCATTAAAGACGACAAGTTAAATTTAATCTCAGCGGCAAATAAAGTGATCTACGATCTCTACTTTTTATGTGTACCCACGAGTCCTATGACAGTTATTCATGATACTCGTGTATGGCAACAAGTAGACTGTGTAACTTGTGTTGTGATTGCAGAAGGTCGTACGGTCAAGCAGTAGTAGTGTATTATAGCATGGGAGACTAATGTACGATAGAAGCCGTAGGCAACAACAAACTGGCGTGATTGTATGATGCCACAGCAGTCTGTCCAATGCCAACACGCAATCGTAAGCCCACATGTCCAACCAGGATGGTCACATGAAGAATCCAGTCGGGCAAGTGCAAGGTTGTGGACGCGCTGGAGTGCCAGGAACGGTGAATTATGGTAACCGGCCCAACGTACAGACAGGCACAAGTTGGCTGCATGCGTACAGTTAGTAGGATAACGGCATTCCACATTGTTATTGATATGGGAATGATGGGCATCGGTAACACCCCAGTATGTGAATACTTCTGTGTAATAATCTGTTTCAGACATGATGATAGTCTTCAAATCAGCATTCAAGTCGACTGCTCTGAAGTGACCTCTAAAAACCAAACGTGCTATGCAACGCAAAGTCACGGAACTAACGCGCTAGGATTCAGAAGAATGTTGCCCAGCGTTGTAGAAGAGTAATGCCCTGTGAATAAGCAATTGTAATTTACATGGCCGACTGTCACCATCGATACAATCGTGTGTGGTGTGGCGAGAAATGGCGTCTCCAAAGAATGCAGCCTAATACTGTTAACAGACTCGTCACGCAGTGAAGCACCTCTTACTACAAGTAACGCATAGATAAACGTAAGGCAAACCATCAACGCACCTGACTACCGCTCAATCTACTGTAGCTACTGTCTAATCAAAGATGACGCCAACAAAAATCGTCCGCCATGTTTACAACCAAGGATCAGTGACTACTGTTTTAGCCTCCTGGACAATCGATTGAAACTAAGCGAACTAATCACCAAGACCAACACTATGGACTTTCATATGGACTTTCATAATGGGCATCGTTCTAAGACTCGTTAGAGTGATGCGGAGGTTTGTTTCAAAGTATCCATATTGTGTCTTATATTCCTCTAAGATGAAGCCCATCTAACCTCCTTTCGATGCTAAAACTTCAAGAAAAGCAGGTATTTGTCACATCAGTACTACTGAATCCATCACAGTTATGCAGTCAGTAGCAAATTATGAGTGCCACAATAAGGCATGGTTCACTCACTGAACACTAGATAAACTGCATTTCATAATGTTACAGTTGCTAACAAGAGTCATCGTTTTTAATTAAGCGTATTAAGTCCTGCTAACAAAAAATATTTTGATTCAACGTGTGACAAAGATTCTATGGAGGAACCCATCGAGTTTACACAACCGAACTTCAGCTTCTTATTTTCGCGCACATTGAGCTGTACAAAATCTTTTAGTGAAAATCAATGTGTTTTATTCAAGAACCAAGACGAGAATCAGCCTATGTAGATCAACTCAATATTTTGTGTAATTTTCTGTAATATTATTATAAAATATTGTGTGTATTCGTTAATACCCTAGGGATTCGTTGGTCAAATACAGCCATCAAACCCATAACACAGTTTGCTCCAGCAAAAATGATCTGGTTCGATGTCGTTTGTGGACATAATCACGGTGAAATGGTGCTCGTTATTTATCCAATTATGCTGTCTCTTCCTTAGCTTTTGATCAGTAATCTTCTAACCGCACCAGCGAAACAGAAGAAAGGTCTGCTTTACAGGATTTCCACAGAGACTTTCAACTACCTTGTATTGGTTGTTTCTACACTTCACCCACATAGTTCCTGCCATGCTCCATGTTAAATTCATACATATTTATTTATTTATTTATTCATTTATTCCAGGTCGTTCGTTAGAGTCCTGTCATTAACATGATAAGATGTGCTTCGAATTACTAAACAATGACCGGTTGACGTGAATGGTAGTCGTTTTCAGTCCGTTTCAACTATGATATCGTTTTAGAGTAAAGATGAAGACAGATCTCCAAAAAGACAAGGGGATAGTAGAAGCTACTGCTTAGTTTCCGCTTAAATTTCGTTGGCTGGTGACTAATTTCAACAACGGCTTAAAATAATGCTAAATTTTCCGTTTGTGTGTGTGTACAAATGGTAGAAAACACGTGGGTAGGATTATGAGGTGTATGTCTCCAGAGTACTGGTAACGTCTACTTTCAGAGATTAATCTATACTTCAGTCAGAACAGTTAGATTCATTAGATTTTGTTCAAACAAATTTCTCACACTCATATCATCTGGCAAATATCGTAGTATGCAGCTAAGATTCACAGTCAGTAATGTCTTGGCACGGAATATTTCTCCTAAAAGAACTGATGTCTGAATTCTATTCTAAGAATTTCAAATGATGAACTTTGCGCGTTGTTTGCATTGTAGATCATGTGACCATGATAGTCACTGGCATCTGCTTATCCTTCTTTGAATGTTGTGCAAAACGTATCATTAATAAAATTCACGTAAAAATGAATGCTGTCCTGATTTTAAAAAGTAAAATAGAAATTGCTGCTAACTGGTAAACACATTGCAAGTGTGTTTGGACTTCAAAAGGCAAGTGTGCATTACAAACAAAAAAGACCAAGAAATTCTTACGGAATGATCGATCCTACATCAGAACGGATTGCCTATGGTAACAGGCAACATGAAATAACACAATTAGTAAAAGTCTGATTGTTCAAAACTTGCAATACTTAAACGCAATCGAGCATACTTCGTGAGATTTAGTTCCGCTGGACATAGTTAATGGAGTATTTGACCAAGCATAGAACTTTGATCTTATAAAAGCAGGTTCGCTATACAGAATGCTTACCTCAGCCATACGATTCCATAATATGGTACTCCCATCCGACAAGTGAATCCACACCAGCAAATAACCTAACTGTAGGTCACGTTGTGATGTCATGGTGTCATTCATACGATCCTTGTCGTTTACTGGTTGTAAAGGCTTCCACCGATGAAATACCTGGGTATCCTTTCTTGTGAAAGCGTCATGAACAGTGCCGCTGTGTACTAACTGACCACCTACTGGTGTGAACTGAATCGCATGTAGGCTGGAATAGAGAGGCATGAGCTCTTCGGTAGCGTGCAAGATTGGTCCATGGTGTAACACGGGATTGTCTCGAGCCAAGTTGGGATCCACATTTTGATGCAAAACCATTTGGAAGTCTGAAAGTCATGAAAATTATTTATGCCATAAGACCAGCTTTCAATAAACCAGGATACCATGTGAAGTTCGTTGACGAGTGTTCAGACACCCACTTTTATGGGCACGAACAAAAAAAGCATTTTTAGGAATGCTTCTGTAGAAAGACTGCAAGTTAGATAAGACCAAAAATTCATCGGGTATTTATGTTTCGAGAGTTCTTAGATTAACTGAAAATTGCACCTCTATTTACCATTTTGAATAGTATCGCCTATAGTACAGTTATAAGGTGTATAGTCAAACTTGCAAACCTTTTAGAGGTATCACCAACTTGAAACAAGAGGATTTGTACGGTCACTTTAGATTATTAATCCTCATCGTTGTGCAGGACTTACTGGTTACAGTTGTGTATCATGAATGGATATTCCAAGAATTCGCTTAGAACTAGTCCTATATATTTGCCGTTTCCAACCAAAAAGGGGATCTTTAACTAACCGATAGTTTCAGGCAGGTTGCTAAGCCACGTTAGCCTACAAAAGCGGAATGGCCGCTTTTCATGAAATGTGTAAGCAAATCGACCATCTGTTTAACATAGTAAGAAGACAAATATTGCGATACGGAATTTACGGATTTACGGTGTTCGCATACACAGAACAGTCCGTTATATATATGGTCGATGCGTAGTACCAAAAGACAATGAAAACCACTCGTTGGGTTATTCCCATCAGCGTGGTTTAGTTAAAATAGTACACTATGGAGTCAGGTCGGATGCCATTACCGACAGTCAGTAACAGAACGATGGTCCGCAAATAAACTGGTTCTACGAGTACTTGGTGTACAGTTGCTGAAGGAAGCATTTAAGTTGGCCTAGACCATTCCGAAGAAGTAAGTATTATTCAACGTGTGCTTTATAGGTGAGCACACAGTTAATCTGACAACTTAATCTATCAACGATTTATCTGTTGGACTTTCCACTAAAACATTTGTTGTCCATTGTACTGTACGAAATCGCTTTGCTTTTCAGACACCGATCAAGAGTTCATTTATGGTTAACTTGACGTATATATTGACATAACAGAACACAGTTTACAATGCAGTGTGTTTGAATTTATTGAAAGAATGGTTGTTACAATCGATCACTTATTGTGAGCCATTTAAGTGCTTTAGATAGTAAGCAAGTCATGTTGTCACATAATTACTGTTAATCAAATTGATTCACCTAAGATAATCTGACGATCGTCAAACCCTGCACATCCAATGTCACTTTACTGAGACAATCCGTGTATATCCTACCCACTTTTAATGAAACGGTAATTTTTACTCCGTCACCAACACTGCAAATATAGAACCAAATGATACACACAATGTGAGCAAAATGTTAACACTGCTTGATGTGATTAACTGGAAAATTAGAAACCCAAGCGATAATTCGTTTGATTTCTGTGATTTCAACTTGGAGAGAAGTTCTAGTCGAGGAGTAATCGATTGGAGTTAACAGACAGTAACTGTGTCTCCTCTCGAGGCGATCGGGCAAACTGATCATTACTCACAAAACGAAAGTGGTTGAGTGTTCACATATGATAATCCGGTCGTGCCTAACGTGAGGTCAATGGCGCAGTGGTAAACATGGTTGCCTGCTCATGAACAGCATGTCCGTAGTTCAAGTCCCTGCAATGGCGATGATATGCACTACTGACGAGCTATAATGAGAGCGAAACTCGAGTCTAGTGCTTCTGTTTGAAATAGGCCGACTGGAAAGTCTATGGGAATGCGACAGCTGCGATCAATTGTGGGTGATGTTCAATTTGAAATAAACCAAATCCCCTACTACTCACCAGAATGACTACCCTCAGGAAACAAGAAAACTGATAAGTAACTGAAGTGCACTTGACAACAGTCGCATCGGTAAGCATTCTATTTTTAAGTTTTGATAATAGGCTGTGAACTGTGAACTGTCACCAGCGTAAGTACGTCTATTTCCTCAGGAAATCCTTGTATAACATTGATATGTTCGTGTTCTTCTCATGTGCATGGGAGTTCAGCGCTGAGGATGGAGCGTAAGTCTAATCAATTAAACATTCTAGTCGATTAGGTCCATCGATAGGTTCGTGATATTGTGATTGACAAGACTGGCTATGAATAATGTTGGGCTTTTAGAAACGTACTTTGAAGATTGGATAACCAAATAGAGGGAAAAACTGGTCACTTTAAATTGATGTCTTGCTTTCTGACACTCGTTGGGTCAAAGGCAGTTACAGTTTACCTTTGTGTTACCTTTTATTAATAAAAACCAGGATCTCCTGATTAAAATAAATTCACATACGACCAGTAACATGGTGGGAAACCAACTGGTACTTGAAAGGCAGACTTCCTGTTCGAGTTGAGTTTAGGGTGATTTTATCGACAGGATTCAACGAACGGGGAAACAGATCCTGGTAATGTATTCAGTTTGTGCTAAATATCTTAAGCAATGCGCATCAACTTTCCAGGCGTATTGTCCCTACAGTTTACCAAGTTTGGCGTTATCGACTTGTTAGCTTCTTAACAGAAACCTCTTTGGCTCATGACTCAACGTGTATTACGAGAGTATTAACAATATAGCCAAGACAATTTACGATGGTTAAACATAGTCCTGTATACCACTAATTGTGTTCAACTTTCGGAAAGACAAAGTAGTTCGGTACTTCAAAAGCAACATAAAAAGGCAGAACCGAAAATTAATCAGAGGAGACTTTTGAAGTCATTTTCTGTTTTCGTTCAAATAGATCAGTTCACTTGTAGTTTTCTCAAGAAACGAAGGTTCATCTCTAACGCATGAGAACACAAATCATAATTTACACATCACCTGTTTGATACTTGATCAGCTTCCATAAACTTTCGAAGAGCTAGCAAGAATGAAACCGGCCACACCTTAGAGCACTAGCTCGTCAACGAGCTTTACGAAACACCAAGCTCCAGAAGGGTGACTTTTTACTCATGCAACAGTGAACCTCTTGTTAGTAGCCAGACACGTCCAGTATAATCACCTTATAAATTTCCGGGAGAAAATTCATGGAGTTATTTTTGGTTAGAACACAATTAATGTATACACAGCTAGTAGGTCTATTGCGGGGATTCACTGCCATAGTGACTTTAGTATGCAACACATTCTTAAGCTGATACCTGATCATGTTATCAGCACCACTAAACACGACGACAGCTCAGTTATAGGAGCTAGTGCCCAACTATCGCACAACTATGAAAAGAAAGGCAAATCCAACTTAGGGAAGGGACAGAATTTGAGCACAAGTATAATTAAACTCGACCGGCCAGCATTAGTGTACTAGAATTTGCACACAAACAATCAAACTATGATGTGTCTACACGAGAGGAACTATAGTCCGTACTGTTTCCTTAACTGAGCTAAAGTCAGTCAAATGGGTAACCGGGGTGTTATCACCTGTGTTTTAAAGGATATCACTGTTCAGGACAAAGTATTTTTTGCTTTCATATGGATATCTTTGTCACACACATACACATTGAAGGTCAGAGGCAGTTGGAGTCATTGCCTTCAGAAGCATCCGATCCTATCTGAAGACTGCAAATCTTTCAAATGTGTTTCTAGCACTTCTGAGGTTCACTCACTGGATATCCCCAACATCCAAGTCGAAACAGCTCATCGTATCTGACTCAGTGTAATAGCAAACAGACATATCCAGAAATCATAGGTACAGATAATCACATCGTTCGTTTGTGATCATCACCCATGCACTTGAGAGGTATAGAATGTAGCTTCTTTCCAGGTGATACCACTATTCGATGTAGATCACACGTTGAGTAAGGTGATAAGCTCATACTGAAGTCATCACTGTCGTAGGACTACGCTCTATGCTTACCTGAAAAAGATAACAGATCATTTTTTCTTTAGCAGTTGAGATATGTTTGATTCATTCCATTAATGTAGGAATTAGGGCGGGGGGTTTGCCATAAATGCATTGTATACTAAAGGAAGTTTTATATATGCCTATCAAGAACTAGAAAAGCAGATTGTAACCCCTCTCCCACTGTTCTACGGGTACCATCGCTCGACTGTCAATCCCATGAGTTGCGTCTGCTATTGAACACAGCAAATTCCACGCAATTGTTAAACCAAGTGAGCAGTTGAAATGGGGAATGAAAAACTGAACACAATCTTTTGTCTCTGCGAAAGTATTAATAACAGCATATGCGACACTACGTACCACGGATCAACTGTGCAGAAAGTCCGACAGGCCATACACTGTCTTCTTCGGTAACGTGCACTTCCAGACTCGGAGAATCGTCTATGACATTTATCCAAAGCGGTCTGTTGTTGGTATCCAGTCCGCTACCGTTGTGTGACATTAGTTGGGCTCTTTGATCTTTCAACTGTTTGGCCAGCCCAGGGGGTATGTGGGCATTAGTGAGTGACTGGTTTATGGGCTCCAGGAAAATTCGAACCAATCCAGGTTTCGTGCCTATTAACCAAGCCATGTTTGGTGTTGTGAGTTCTCGAATCACACCATCAGTAGTCCCGTTGGGTGAGTTTTGCGAACCTATTGCATTGCCATGGGAAATCACCAACTTTACTGGCAATTCTGCATTCGCCGGATTGGTTAACGCGTCTAGCAGGCTGTCTGCAGGTCTTGTGGAAATGCTTTTCAAGCGAAGTCGATGCGCTGTGAACTCGGTTACATCCACATACTGATCAATTTTACCGCCTAAGACGTCTTTGTCGTAGAGCACTGAACCCGCAAGTATAAACCTTGAAATTAAAACGATCGGAGACTAGTAATTACGTGTGAGCAGATCAGAATGAGAGGGAAAATAAATATGACAGTGTAACATGGACTAACAGATGTAGTCTGGAGTTCTACCAAACACAAAATTCTACGTTTCACATTCTCTAAGTAATCTATAACAGGTCTTCCATTAGCACGATTTCACAGTATTTCAAAAGAAAGTGCAACGTTTCGAACAGAGTTCTTGAATCCTCGTTGATTAGAATTTTGTCTATGGTTCAGGCATTTTTAAGCCTCGTATTTATTACACATAGTGTGTATAGACAGCAAACTTCTTGTGCAGCCTGTACATCATAATCGCGTGGTGGTATGCACATTGCCGACTGAAATATAAGTTATCATCGGGTATTTAGAATTATAACGAAAATTATGGATTATCGATTGCTACCGTAGTGGCACAAGAAGGCCTGATACTCAAAGCAGACTTTTAGTGGCACAAAAACTGTTGTACTGTTCATATGCTCAGTTGATCCCGAGGAATATGATGAAATAGTGGAATGACTGTATGATTATTTGTTTGGTAACAATTTTGTGTCAAACAGAAGTTACAGTACCTATAGTTCCTTGGATTACTGATAATTCTTTGTGAGATTCAATCAATCACAACCAATTTTATCCCTAACATCCATTCAGCAACAGACAACTGCCTGTCAGTGAAGCTATCAGCGAGGCAGATGGCACATATTTATAATATCTGCAAAAGGTTAGAAAGGTGGATGGAACAATCTGGGAGGTAATTTAGCTGGCCTCCTGCTACTAATGTGCTGCCGTCACGAACTTTCAATGTAAAATTCTGGGCGGCAGACTTAACACGATCCAATGAGACTGAGGTCCTCAATTACAATTTGATTCTCGAGTGTAATAGGACTGCTAATCCAGGTGGTCTCATACCGCCACTTTTCAATGAAGGTACGAAGGCATTAGTAGGGGCTTTGACGCAAATGCTTAAACTTATGCGAACAACGGACACTATCCCTTAGTGCTGGGGTCACACGATAGTAGCTTCATTGTTAAGAAAGGGGTCTGGGGTTCTTGCGGAAACTGCAAAGAAATTACCTTGACTCCAGTAATTAATAGGGTTCTGACATCCACTATACCTCGTCGACTCTGCAGTTGAGGATGCAAACATTAGGGAGGACAGACTGGGTTTCGCCCTGGGCAGGGATTTACAAATCACACTTTTACTCTTCGTCAAATTCTGGAGCAGCGTCATGTGTATCACCGGTCAACAATCGACGTATTCCTAGACAATAAAGGTGTGCTTGATTCAGTGGATTGATCTACATTAGAATCGTTTAAATGCGAGGGTGTGCCGAACATTTATGTGAACATACTATCGGCGCTTTGTTCCCATACTTCAGATCAAGTTCAAGTATGTGGTGAACTGTCTAAAAGTTTCAGCACCATGAGCGTCGTACATCAATGCTCTCCACTTTCACCATTTTTGTTTCAATTTATCATAGACAAAATAATAAAAGACCGTCTACAGCACTCACAGGATGCCGGCGTGCACCTTTTACTTGATGGAAGACCGACTAATCTTGATTATGTTGGTGACTAGGTGTTGCTGTTTAACAAGTCCGAAGTGGTACAAACAATGCTGAACGCTATTTAGCATTCTGCCAAATTCTTCGGAATGTGCTCTGCAGCCTAAAAGTGTAAAGCGTCTTTGCAAGATTGCTGTGAATACGTAGATACAATCTTAGACAATGAAGTCATGGAAGTTGTTGACCGGTTTGTAGACCTGAGAAGCTGCATCAGCGGTGACCGAGAAGGTGTAAGGAATGAAACAGAATCGCGTGTCTCCAAAGTAAGAGCTGTAGTCTCAACTCGGGGCAGCTCCGGCGACAGAGTTTTTTCCCTGAAACTTATGGGTCGTGTATATCAGACAACAGTGAAGGGTGTATTACTATACGGCAGTGAAACGTGGTCAATCAGAGTAGAAGACGTGAACCGCCTTCAGATATTTCACCACTGATGTCTGCGTTCAATCGCTCGTAACGGGTGACATCAGAGAGTGAGCAACAAGGGGGTTAGGAAACGGGAATTTGGCACTGATTGTCAAACGAGTTCTTTTTTCAGTGACTACATCTGCACAGACTTAAATAGTTAGGTCATGTACTAAAGATGCCAGCTAGTCATCCCCATACCGAACATTCTTTGCGGCTGGCTTCAGGTACGAAGCGGACAGAATATGAACTAGCTTCCAGAAACGAAGTCGTTCACGAAGGAGTTAGCCACTGTAGGTCGGGTTCGTCTCCCTGGATGGGTACCCCATGACATACACAGTCGGTGGCCATAAACATAAGATGAGATGGCGGCCAATCGAGCTCAGTGGCGTGAACATTACCATTGTTTTGCCGAATAGTCTGTGAATGATGCGCGTCGATGAAGACAGATGACGCTGTACTTTCAATTATAGCACGGTTATTTGTTTGCAAGATGTATGTACCTCGATGTTGCATGCCTGAATATAGATGAAGTTATTTTTAGTAGTTGGGTTCTTTCGTCCCCGCTTTTTTCTCCTCATTTTGTGTAGGGGGTTCCTTTTCTTAATGGTTGTTTGGGAGTTAACCGTCAAGGTGACTCACTGATCTATTGCTATCTGGGATGTTGATGACTTTGTACTCTCACATAACACGAAAATGTTGCACATTCCAAGGGTGCGAGCTTCTTACGAAATACTATCAGTTCCAAAACAATAGAATTGTAGTTTCAACATCGTCTGCTATTAGCACACTCGGTAGTGGTATCACCGGAAATGTGTAAAATTAGTTCGTTTTGTAATATTCATGTCATATTCTAACCGTTCAATTTGAAAATGAAGGCCTAAGATTGAGTAATTTGTTGAAATCTACCAACTACAAAAAAATCAGGCAGTCATTAGAGAGAACATTCCACACTTCATGAATGAATTTCTGTCTGATTCCAAGACGGTAATTTTTAAACTTACATTTTGAACTGTACTCATCCAGTCTACGACTGAAGTATTGATGGTGTTAGTTCGATGTTTTGAACACTTATCATACAGTTCCGTTCATAAATGAATACTTTAGAAACATGTGATCATCGGCATATATTGGTAGACATTCACTCGGAGCCCATAGTGTGCAAAATAACTAACAATTTTGAGAGTATGGAAATATACACTCGTCTGTAAGATGTGACTGGTTAATGTGGTTTGCAAAAATGTCAGCCTCAACCATCAGTCTTTTACACTGGAAAAACAATTTGTGTGTTTAAACTTGAGTGATCTAATAACGGGATTAGCAATGGTTAATTCAACTAGAAGTCATCCCTTCATGAAACAATATTTTCTAAAAGTTAACGATATAAAAGTATCGCAAACAATGTATGAGATTTTCTTTAATCTCATTCAAATACAGGTGTAAATAATTTTTTTAAGAAAATATAACTCTACACATTTCCAAGGCCCATGTCAACATTCTCAAAATTTAGCTGATTCGTTTTAAGACTTGATTCTTTAAACTATTCTAATGCATCGCAAGCAGTCGGATTTTGAGTCTTATAGTGGTCCACCGAGAGGTTTCTCTTGAGAACGGAAGCGTTTTCTCTCACTAACATAATGTGACCACTGTTTCGGTGTTCACGGTCATTACACACCGACTGAAGTTGAACATTCTCTCAGTCTTCCTGATATGTTGATTACGTCACAGACTCAGCCAACTGAATCCTCTATGAAATGATCTGTCCGTAATACGTTTGACGTGATGTTTCATTCTCATCGAACTAATTATCTGAACAGTTATTTAGCCCACGTGCTCATTAGGTTAGTCAATGTTTTGTTAGTCCCCTGATTATTGAACTGTGCCGTTTCATTTATACGAGAGCAAGTATATTCTTCAGTGCACATCTGGTTATTTCGAAACCTAGTGCATACTGAATGTCCCATTACAGTTTCCCCTTTTACACAGGTAGTTCACAAGGTCACCTTATCGACCATGGATAATTTCTGTCTGAATTTAAGACCTGACGAAGTCAGACATTTGATTTTCAATTCTCCTCAACCTGTGACCCATAACAGTTCGCCGCCAATACGTCACAGTTGTTACGTTGATCGTCTAATATTACGCCACTGATATGGTTGAATTGAAGTTACATCGTGTATTTTTTGATAGGATAAGTGAGCTGAGTTGTACGGTAGGGTTCCATTGGACGGCTTCAGGTGCTGATTATGGTGAGTAGGGACAAAAATGAAAAGCCAACAATCTGTTTCAAGTTGGAAAACCAGGATGGTACTGTTCCGTTTTTTGACAGATTTTAGAGCATGTATTAGTTGGTAACAGAAAGCATTAAAGAAAGGAAGATTTAGGAGTAGATCAACCAACGCACAAATGATTGAGAGACACACAGATTGGTTAGTACAATGAGAGCTAGTGCATTTCGATGGCCGGTCCGAATTGTGGTCACAAGATTTCCTGAGGCCAGAATGTTGAGCATCTGTTTTCTCTTTTAGTGTTAGTGAACAAACAAAAATGTCAACTAGTATTGTGAGTTACGTGACGTTGAGATCAGTCTGCTGCTTGCAAACAATATTTTCAAGAGCAACTGTTCTCAATGTGAACCTCATACAAGAATTATTTGTCGGGTCGTGTGCTAATTTAGACCAATCTTCGTTTGTCCCACTGATTTCCACAACTGTGCATGTTCTTATATGTTAGATACCAGCTAGATGTTCATCAGCATTTTGGTAGCAGGTGAAGTGTAAATATTGCCGTAGCCATCTGCGACAGTATCAGAATGTAATTTTACACCTTGTCTACGACAACCGCAACATTGCTGACCCATTCCAGCTTGAAAATGTACTCGTCGAAACACTGGATTAGGCGTCTTCCTATCACACTGAGAATTTCGTAAAGCATACAAAAAAAGAATAATGGGGTCTGGTAGTGAGGGTAACTTGAAAAAATGTGGAAGTGTTGTGTTAAAAAAGCTTCAAGTTTCTTGAGTTGAATACGTCAAGTAAAAAGAATTACCATATAGATTGAATATCACCCACAATTGATCGCAGCTGTCGCATTCCCATAGACTTTCCAGTCGGCCCATTTCGAAAAGAAGCACTAGACTTGAGTGTCGCTCTCATTAGAGCTCGTCAGTAGTGCATATCATCGTCGCTGCCGGAACTTGAACCACGGACACGTTGTTCATGAGGCAACCGTGTTAACCACTGCGCCATTGACCTCACGTTAAACACGACCGGATTATCATATGTGAACGCTCAGCCACTTTCGCTTGTGAGTAATGATCAGGTTGCCCGATCGTCTCGAAATGAAGACACGGTTACTGTCTGTTAACTCCAATAGACTAGCGAAACTCGAGTCTAGTGCTTCTTTCCGAAGTGGGCCGACTGGAAACTCTATGGGAATGCGACAACTGCCATCAATTGTGGGTGATGTTCAATCTATATCAAAATCAAAATCCCCTACTGCTCATCTGTGAAAAGGATTACATTATTTTAGATATCAGTTTGCCTTTTGCCAGAACTATGATTACCAGAGAGTAATTGTTTAGATGTCAATTGGAATACATAGGCCGTTCTGTCTAACATTCACCTAAGACTGTTGAACCAAAATAAGTGCAGAAGCAATTATCGAAGCTCATGGGAAAGCGTTTCATAGTAAACAAAGTCACCAGTTGCTCTTTTACATGCACCATGTTGTTAATGGACTGCTTGTTTTTGTGCTCTGAACGGTTTATTCCATTTAATTTGGTAAATGTGTATGTTCTGTGAACATTTGTCACAAATGCAGAAAAGTGCACGTGGAACAAAGAGGTGTAAAGGTAAGACATTTTATTTTGAACTAGTGAACCACAAAAGTATAATTCACTAGGCGCTTCATCGTCGAAGTAACAGTTATGTGACCTACAGTTGCTCCATAAGGGCAAGGGGTGCGACCGACACGGTGTCTTGTTCGTATGTATCACATACATTTTTAACATTCAGAAAGCAGTTTGTTTGTCCAAAAATTTACACTATCTAACTGTGTGTAAGTAAAACAAATGCTTACAGGATCGAAAACAATGCACTTATCTCATCGATGCACTTCCCAATGTGGTACTAGACGGCGATTTCGTGTTGTGCGTGGTCAAAATCACCTACGATCTGCTAGCACAGTGTTGGTAGAGTTACCGAAACATTTGTCAGAGCAAACTGCGAATAAAAGTATGGGATAGATGTGATTTCCTGGTGAGGAATATCTGAAGTCACGAGTGTAGTTTGACCCGTACGCTCAGCTGCTGAAGGCTAAGTGTATTATTTGGGAATTTCAGCCAGTAAATTGCTAAGACAAATTATGCACATAAGTATGCAAGTTTTATTCGATTTTGGAGTATTCTGAATACTTGCCAGTAAAACAGGTGAAATATTAAACGTATATAAAAGTTAAACCCGAATGTCCATAACACTCTCAATTTGCAATCTTCGTTCTCATCGTATGTCTTTAAGTAATGAGAATGGAGTGACGAAGTAATCGGAACTCATGCACATCCCTCTACTCAGTTGTCGGATATATTTCTTCAGGAGGAGGTTAAATCCAACTGCTGTTTGTTGGAAATTGAACTTGACGACTTATTAAGTTACTGTTACGTGTGGTTGGCTGTAGTCGCGATTCACGTGACCGTTTCCCAAGAAACGATCAGATTTACCGTTGGTCGTCGTTATCTCACCGCAAAAAATCGTTCGCGAAGAATAGTTGTTTCCTTTCGTTGAGGTATCCGCACTTTACTGAAACATCTCAATCATCTGGTCAATTCGATTAAGTGATCGGTAATAACATCATGTGGAACCCTAAAGGTTTCCTCTAACAAATCCCTGCCCTTTCTCATTCGTTATCTCTGCTTTTATCATCAAGATTTGTCTTCTTCTGAGCAGACAATCAAAAAAGGGTGCAGTGAGTTCAATATAAATTAATCTCCTCGACAATGAACTTTTAAAGCTGGAAGTTTACTCAAGTAAACACTCAAACTCATCAATACACTATAATCGAGTTTCGCTCTCATGAGAGCTCATCAGTAGTGTACATTCTTGTCCGAATCGGAGCTCACCCTCTGACCCTCGTCCTTGTGAGACTGGTATGTTAACCACAACACCAGCAACCTCACAGTAGATACGATCGAATGATTACAATCCACACGCTCAGACAAAACCTTGTATAAATAGTGTTCAGGTTACCCGATCATTTCGAAAGGAGAATGAACAGATTCACTCGTTTCTATCTAACTGATGACCCCGTGATTAGGACTTCTCAGTCAACTTGAAGTTACTGTCTTTATTGAGCCAACTGAGCATGAGTTGTGCCAGCAGTGAAGGTTTGGGTGGTTAGGATATTTTAAAACTTAATACCACTCACATCACACGAAGTTGCGGTTGAGCGTTTAGCTAGTAATCATTCGGTCGAACCTGTTGTGATGCTGCTGGTGTTGTGGTTAACACGCTAGTCTCACATGCACGGGGGTCAGAGTGCCAATTCCGATCCGGACAAGGATGTGCAATACAAATGCGTTCTAATAAGGGCGAAATTGGAGTTTAGTGCTTCTTTTCGAACTGGGATAGCCGAAAGGCTATATATGAACGCGAAAGCTGCGATCGAGTGCTGGTGGTGTTCAATTTCGAAATAACCTGAATCCTCGAAACTTCACTGCTGATTGAACAATACGCGTCGTGCAATTGACATTTATGGGAAAACTTACATATTGCTTAACTATCCGGTCAATACTAGAGTTAGCTGGTGACAACGGTTTGAAGTACAACAGTTATAACATGCATGGAAACACATGTGGGATATATCGCCGTTCACCTATCATGTTCGATCTGATTAGGCTGAGCGTGATCACAGCTGTCATCAGAATGTCATCCAGTAAAAACATTTACTTTCGAACAATACTGCTGAATCCATGAAAAAATGACGGATACTGATGAGAACACGGTTTTAGTTTAAGTGCTCAATATAAAAAACCAAAAAGGATAGGAAAAAAGTGCGTGGAAACCCAAGATTTATCAAAAATAGACTCATATGAAGTAGGAAGACAACCAACATTCTTGGATAACGAAGTAACTAATTCATAACTGGTTCAAAATATCGGAAAACAAAAGTCTAAGTAGGCAATGAAAAACTATCCTTCCAAGTGATACTAACACAGGTAATCTGTATGCTTCTATCGTGTATCTAAAACGTAGTCGCGAAGTTGCCTCTACGGACACTTGAATCACACACTATTTGACGTTGTACATCTGGAAACGGGCGTTTTGTGCATGTACATTTTCCAATGAACAGTATTTTGGATGGGGAGGTCATTCTTAGTTTTGCACGCATTTTTTCTTTTAATCTGGTAGTTCTGGTTTAAACCAGTTTGACGAATGTCATACTTTACAACACAACACTCTTTGATACAACGTTTCATAGATGACTGCGACTAAGAGTTTAGTCAAAGTGGAATCTGTCCTGAACTCGTTACACATGTCTGCGGAAACGTTGTTCACAGCCATCTCATTTCTCATGAAGTATAGAAGCTGCTACAAAATGATTCGACATTAGAAATTTATGTAGAAATCAGTAAACTTGTCATTAATTTATCTCTCTTTGTCTGAACAAATGAGGTCACGATATACCTAGACTGTGAATGTGGTTTTGAGTTCACAAAACTACAAACATGACAAAAGATAAAAGGAAGAGCAGAAGGGAGAAGAAGAAAGATTTGTGATAAACAATTCTATTTTCAGTTCTTACGACAGACTAAAGTGTTGCAATTATCCTCCTTCTCTGTCAGACGCATCCCGGGAAATCATACAGTTTACAGACAAGGACATCAAAAGAAAAAGTGTGATGCTGAACAAGATTGTGAAAATCTAATTTGTTTTCAGTAATTTTTATTCATAGGAAATTTCCAGATGAGAGAGACACATTAACAACTGACAGTTTAGAAAAACAGATAGTTCGTTAGAGTAGATAAATCTGACCACAACCGACACTGTTCAAGAAAAACACTTAGGGAATTATTGCTTTGGGGAGATATTTCAACTTTGTGTTTGCGCAATCATTTGTCAACTCCTTGGTCAAGTGACAACCAGGTCAACCCAGAATAATCAAGGGTTTGCAAAAGTATCAGCTCTCTTTAGGAGCGTGTACCAGAAAGAATGAAATGAGGTTTACTCGGTGCATTTATGCCCACTGTGTGAACACACGATGACGTATTGCTTTATACCTCTATTGCATTTGTTCAAGTGGGACTGATCCTGTTTTCCTTTTACCGTTTCATGGTTCGGATGTATAAAACCATCATTTTTAGATGTTATCACGCTAACAATACATACGATTAAAACGACGAATATGATAGACACAATGATATTGTTGGTGACGAGGTTGAAAATCGTCATGACGATGATAATGCTGATGTTCCTGGTTAATATCATGGTTATAACCATCAATATGGTAACAGGACTATGTGAAACGAATCACACCAGCCTTGAACGAGATGGTTTCTGAAACGGAACAAATCATGTTGGCGGCTAGCTGTGGAGAAAAAAGTGTATACTTTCGACTAAACAAGCTCATTCAAATAAAACAATGAAACGGACTGCTGCGGATGATATTTATTTCTCTACTAAAAGTTAAGTATTTCTGTGGCTGTTTTTGACTATCAGGGTGAATTGTGCACGTCCAGTTCTAATAAGACAGTTTACTGTAGGGTTATGAGGAGTATATCACACGAGTCATTCGATGTCCAAAAACCAGGTGGTCTGGAGATATTTTATAGATAAACATCACGATGTGCAAAAAAGCCGAGGAGAAACACAAGTTTGAAACTTTCAAAAATCCAAAATGAAGTTGCCTACCAATTTACTTCATCAGCCTAGCGATTATATTTAAAATGAGATATAGGTGAGAGAGGTTTAACTGTGAAATAAAATACTCATTTTTAGAGGCCAGTCTAGAGCAATCCATAACGGTAGACCGTACAGAATGTGAGCACACTTTCGTTTAACAGCATCTAACTATTAGACGGTTAATTTAAGAATTTTCATAACTCAACGTTTTCACAACGAACTGTCCTGCTAAAGCGAAAAAGCATGTGACAGAGTAATACAATATCCATGTGGCTTTGAAAATAAACCATCAGGATGTCAGTGACTACCACAGTTAAAACACTGTGTTCAGCGCATAACCAGTGTGGTCCAGATATCACGCTTCACACGTTAGTACATGTTATGCATTTGTAAGAGACTTCGAATCTAACTGGATAGTTAGGCCTGTAATATCCAGTATAGGCACACTTCACATTACCTTGCGCGCACAACAGGCACTACCAAAGTTTCTGCAATTCCGTCCGTTATTCCAACCACAGGAAAGGTCAGGATGAATCAAGTTTACTGTAAATCAATACCGTTGTTATATCCAGATCTAATGCGAATGAACGGTTACTACCGCGGGTTCGTAAATGCATGCATTCACATACGAACTTTGATATGATATGTGTCTGTGTGTGTGTATGTGTTTAACCATACTGTGCCATATCAGCTTTGCCTTTCGCTACTCGGTCAATACCCACGCACTCTGGGTATGCCCTGTCAGAGTGTAGCCGTATGGAAATCAGAGCATTCGTCTACTGGCGTGGTATGGCGTGTGTGCGAACGAAACAGGTGCCTAAAATTGGCCACAACCACTGCACACCAGGTAGTAAGAACAATCAGCCAGGTAAGCTTACGAGCAATGAAGCTGTGGTGGAAGAGGAAAATCGGGATATTTGCAAACGCTTAAAAAACGTTGTCCGGCATGTTTGTGGTATGAGCAGAAAAAAATGACTGGATAAGTTATGAACTGGCAAGGAAATTGTGTGAGGAAGAGAATGTATGCATGTGAGGCCCTCTCACTGTGATGTATTTCGCAGGAAAAATGTTGCTGGTGTGTTGACGACATTCAATGTTGGGTAACATGCTGAGTCGCATCAGTCTAAACCATGAACAGATGTATATCAAACTCGCTGACGCCAATGACATTTACGTTTGAGCGCATTTTATGGCTAACCAGCGTGAATATAAACCGTAATGAAATTAATTGGGTATTGAAGATATTGTATCACGATAGTCAGAGAAAACACTTACGTTATGAATTCACTTCGCATGTTTATCACACTCCGGGCGTCCCATAAAAAATATTCATCGATTACACACCACAAAACTCATATGTCACTACCGTTTACCCTCTTAACAAGTTCACATAATTTTAAGGCACTGCGAAGAAGTAATTGTCTCAGAATACCCATGTAACCATTTAAAAGAAAGGAGAGTTGACCAACCTGATTTTCCGAAAAAATTATTCCATCCATCAGTTGAGTGATGCACTGTTTCCCATGATCTCTACTACTTACCCACGACCATTGTTTATCACCAATGATTTATCAATAGGAGACAGTTCAAATCATCAGTCGGTAGGCAGAATGAAGACAGCTGTTTTCTTGTTATCCAATTACAGTCTTATCCCAGTTTTGGTCAGCACCTTTAATTTGTTATTTGGAGATTTAATGATCTGACGGTGCATTTCTGGAAAGTATGTGTGTTAAACTTTTCGTCCTACGGCACTTGGAAGTGGAACTGATCGACCATAACGAACCTTTGGAGGATACGCTCATAAATTGTGGATTGATATGTATTGTTTGGTACGAGTACAGCTGCGCATATCACTCACAAAATATACCTTTGCTACTAACTTCGGAGACTTTATAGTTTTAACGCTATTCACACGTATACTACTGACGACATCTTATTAAGTGTACTATCTCACTGCCTAAGTTGAATGAATGAAAGAGACTAGCTGTTGCAAATGAAGCTAAAACATCTCCAAAAGCGTTGATCGGATTGGCAACTGAACACGGAAAATTTTCAAGGCCGATGTAGATTGTTTGAAAATATTAAGACGTTACAACACGTTCCCGAAGAATGAATGGTTGCTACTGAATAGACAGCATCTAATTGGTGATTCACAGTGCAATTTTCTCTGAGTAACAATATGGGACATAAACCTGGTAGGTATTGCACCTATCATTTTCTAACGCCAAAACGTGATAATTTACTTTTCTTTTCTCGAGAACGCTGAGCAATCCATGCACAAAGGGTGACCAGGAGAATGTCACAGACACGCACACGAATACACACACTCACCTGGCTAATACCCGGACCGGTAGATGTTGGAACTGGTGTATTCCACTTTGTGAGATTTTGTCTCGATCGTCTGCTGTATTCCAAACAAAGAATTTGTCTGTGTCGTGCCTGTAAAATGAAATCACAGGTACTTAAACCAAAGTTTGTTGGTGGTGATTGGCCTTCAGACCGTTGCATACGAAACAGAATTTGAAGCAGAAGTTATGGAAAAAATGCTTAAGTTAATCAAAAAAAACGTCAAACCACAGATTTCCCGATTAATAAAAGACATGCATCTTGATATTGTGCGTGAAAAACTGAATGGACGAGAATTTCTTGCCAAGGGTTTCGTCAATTTTGAAGAAATATTTGAATTAACACGGAGTCGAATGCAATCATCCAAGTCTCATTTGGATCTTCAACATAGAATATTCCCAATGAAAGTACACGTTACTCGTGATAGTTTCTTCATTGTCAGGCTTAGGTAGGTTAGGTCAACAAAAGTACATGAACTACCGAATACGACTATTCACGAAAGATCTATGGATGTTGTCGCAAACATTTTACGTAAACATCACGTAATAGTTCATGGAGAAACTGTTTAAAATAAGTCAAAGCCGAGCAAGATAGGCAAAGTTTCAGTGGTTATACTTTATCTTACTTGCAAATGACAACTTGGACTCTTGGGGAGTTAATGAGGTAGAACTAAGGTGAGATAATTTGGTGTTAAACCACAGACAATGATAGAAAGGATTATCTCAACAGATTGGTCTGCTACTTTAATTTGGTGGTGAGGCACTTGCGCACATGTGCATCAATGCGGAACGTAATGTCGATGAAAACCCCAATCTAGTCAGCCACAACCTTTTCACCTACATTTCCGTGGAGAGCAGTCGAATGAAAAGCAGCAACACTCATAAGGCTGTATGCTGCACCACTGACACCTCACCACTGATGGCTCACAAGGTATGAGGCAAAACAATTCCCATAATTATGGAACCATCGTCTTCCCAATAAGGAAGACGCTGATCAAGAAATGTACATCGAGATAAAAAAAACACCCATCGCAATCGGCTAACCGTGACCATTGATGTTTTATCCACTTTGGCCGAGATATTTCCGGTTTAAGTCAGAAGTGTGATAAAGCTTCCAATACATCAGCTGCGTGCAAGAATGATCAGAATCACACATCGGTGTTCAAATCACTACGACTTAGGCATAGGCATACAACTCATTCCTGGGTCAGATCATCGAGTAGTTCGATCCGAGTAGGGTTTCTCATCTTCTGTTGACTTGAGGGTCAGATGTTTAAGTTAGCGACTTTGAGTGGTGCCTCGTAAGTCAAGGCTTTTCATGACATAAACAACAAAGGGGCAGTAGACGTTGTCATTGCCCTGAGAGATTAGTCGACCAATTTTCTCATTCTTCCAGCTTGATTTTTAATTTTCATTTATTCAAGGAACTACAGCTGGTGAATATCGGCGCCTACACTGTTCGCGCTCTGCGGCAAATATGTCAGCAAGCTTCTCTGAAGAGCATTTATCACAGTTATGACGCAACCGTGATGTAAGTGTGTCAAAATGTTTCCTCTATTTCTATCTATAATGTGGTTGACTTCAGTTGAACTGGTTACTTGTTTTGTTCTCTTCGCCCTGAAAACAATGTTCCACATAAATGTTATGTATTCGGTATGATCATGAATAATCAAAAAGCAGCATTTGTTGGTATCAAACTGGATGCGTGTTGCATCACAGAAAAATGCCTTTACCATCCTAGTGTTGTTATCCACATGAATTCGCTCTCTGATAGTGCGGTTGTTCCACAGCGTCTGGCGTTGTCATGAATTCGAATCTCGTGGTGATATTGCTGTGCGGATTGTACTGAACTCGAATGGACCACAAACAGTAATCGTTCGCCTGCAGTCAGCCTTAACACTTCTGTCAAAGTTTGTTGGTAGAAACTAACGAGGCGTTGCTTGCTAATCATAGCTGTATATGGTCTCACAGACGAACTTTCAGTAACTGTCAAGAACATATTCTGCGACACTCGTTTTAATCTCCCGGGACAAATCGAGAATTTAGATATGACTATGCTTGTCAGTGAAGAAAAACGCATGACGTAGTCGTCTTAATCCAGAAGGAAAGCTACTGGGTCGTCTGTCTGGCTTCTGGGAGCAACATACCAGTAGCAGCAGTCAACCGTTATACTTATAGGCACCTCTTGAACTCTGCATATCTCATTGACCACTTTACTACAAAACATCGCAGTGTGTAGCGTAGAGAACGCCACGCGCAAAACAGCTGTGAATACAAATCAACCTTACCGCAGTAATCTATCAATACAGTCACTGTATCAAAGAGTGCCGTCCGTTCTGGAGCATCCACCTTCATTCAGGTCAAGTTGCTGTTTGTGTCTGCGTGGTTTTGTCGACTTCACAAAAGATAACCAAAGGTTAACGTCTGTTTTCACATGAAATTATTAAAGAATTCTTCCCAGCGGTTCTGCACGCTGAGAATTCTTCAAATCTTTTTTTCACTGAGTTACTTTCGACTGTCATAGATACGAGTTTACTAGCTACCAGCAAATTACAAGACAAAGCGGACAGAAAAACAGAGTGAACCGATTATAGCCATTTACGTCTAATGGTACTACACTTCTTTTAGAATGATGTCACCCTAAACTGGCGGTTTTTCGATTGATTCGACTTTGCGTGAGAGTTGCACAGAATACTGAAATGTGCTACTCATATAACGAGACTGTAAGTTGGCCACGCTTTCATCAGTCTTTTCATTGACAATGTATTGTGCTTTGACACCAAGCACAGTATCTAGCTACTCCTGTCGTCATATAAGTTGTCTGAATTCAGCGTTTCAAAATCAGATTAATGATAATGTGATGTCTGAAATATGTGTTTGTCCCAGGAAAGTAGGAGAAAGTATTGAGGAGGGAATCTTCGGTAGCACTTGTTCTCCTGTCTAATGTAACGTAAGCCAATATTACATACAATCAACGTATTATGTGTTTTGTGTCAAAAGCCATCAAAACGGATAGGGTAAGTGTATTAACGCGCAAACTATATGATTAATTGAACTTGGGGCGTTATGATTTCGGTTACTTTTCAGAACCATCCATGTTAAGGCGGACACGTGAGCCTTAAAGAATCCACCTTGTAGCTGCCATTCAACGCTCACACACAATGTAAGCATTGTCTATCTGGGCAAGAAAAAGTGATACTGATGGTCACAGTTGAGAAATTCATAGTCAATCTTTTTTCATCTTTTCATAATCTACACGTTTTCCTCTTCTCAGTTCATGTGGGACAGTTGAGTATTAGTGACTGTTGTTGACGATCTATTACTACTACTGTAAATGAGAAATAAAAACCAATAATCTCAAACAAAATGAATGATCTTCAAACAACAAAAATATCTACTATGGTTTCACGGTGAACAACCTGCAATAGCAGTTCCTCTGACACTATAAGATTAGCTGATTATGCATAACATTTTTAATGAATACTCTGTTAGTTCAATAATACTGGAAAACGAGAATTGACACTGTTCACTCTAAACTTTTTGTGAACTTTGTCTCTGTTCTTACAGTACATTACTGCCATGATTATAGCTTGTTAGCCATTTAGATAGGGTGACGAACAGAGACTGAGATAAGCTAACTGTCCATTAGAAGCACAGATAGACAAAAAATTCGAAACATTAGTAAGAAATGTTTGGGTTTAGAACAGCTTCCATCCGTGTCACTTGGGAGTGATCTATCAAGATTTGGTTTTAAAAAATCTTCGTGTTTAATGTGTCTTAACTCTTCAAATTGTTGTATCCTTATCGATTGTTCAAAACTTGTCATACTCAAGTTTTCTTGTCTGAAATCAGAATTAACATCCGATCTGCTAGCTATGCATAACGGTATGTATGTACGTGTGTATGCTGGTCTATGGGTTGGTTGCCTACGTCTGTGCATTCATTTGCTCACCCTGGGGTGGGTGTGGGTAAGTCCCAAAGCAACCATAGCTAGCAGTCTGTATCTGGCAGGAAGTCTACTCACTTCATATCCGACTCTTAAAATAGAACATACTGAGTCCTTAATCTAAGCCGATATTACGCTAATCCTCACCAGACTTGGAAATGTGAAAGTCGCTAGAATATGCTCTGTTCAAGCTTCCCAATTGGAAGAATCATTAAAGTTTTTTTGACAAGTAATTCTGTAATGACCAATGAGGAATATAAATTGCATGGATAAACTGCACGGAAGAAGTGACTGTAAAACCGTTATTTGCACTAAAATCTAAGAAACTCACAGAAGTCTGAAAGTAACTATATATTAGACATAAATAAACAGATGATCAAACCTAAGTAAACGGCGTCCATGTTGTCTAGATCAACCTGAATAAACCAGTTTTTTTAAGAATCACATCGGTATTCTATGCCTGCACAGATAGAAAATCATTCAAAACAGATATGAACTTGAACGTTGATGCCTGACTTCTGTTAGCAAATTAGGTCAACCATTCATCAAACAATTTGAGATAGAAACGTATTAAACTAGCGAAGAGAATTTACGTGATACGTTTTCTTAAGCCACTAGAAACACCTTCATTTGTTAATATGTACACGTTATGCATTACCAACCAATATATTTGTTTGTTTAGAACATGTAATCATCTGTTCACTAGTACAAAAACGTAATCGAGCCTCTGGCAAAGGGGATGGTAACCGCGATAAACAACAATTTGATTTAACAGTATTCCAAACTAGTTAATGATTACTTTTCAAACTAATATAATTACTTCATGCTGAATAACCGTGACCAACCAAGTAACTTCAGGATTCTTCTTTCTCTGGCAATTTGCACGTTAGGTACAACCGACCTTTCAGTAAGCTCTGACATCCTGTTACATATCTTCAATAACAAAGCATTGTGAAGTTATTAGCAACAACCAGGTGTAATTTCTTCAATTAAACATGCTGTTTTTGTTGCTGATCCGACTCCTGCAACATTACAATTTTTTGCAATTGGGATCTTTTCAAAAGTTACTGTTTTCCAGATGCATCACCTTCTACTATTATGTGTGCACTGGTTATATATCGCTTAAAGTACAGAGCGTAAAACATTTTCTTACTGTTATTTACACAGTGACGACGACTGATGTCCGTGTATTCAAGAGAAACCAACCGGAACACACATGTGGTCGAACACTACCGATGGTTTCCAACTAAATGACTTATTGCTAAATAAACAATGTGGCAAACAGAAAATGATGACAACAGTTGTGCTGTTGTTTTCGACCAGCTGCCTCTCAGTTGCGTATCCACTGAATACGACTACAATGGTTTTCGAAAAGTAGAACAATACATAATTGAAGGTCTCCTCTGAATTATTTCATTCATTTCACCTTTGACTGCCTTAAACATCTGACCGACAATATGTTCTCATGCCAGGGATCAAGGTTTTTTTTAAAAAAAAACGCGCTACCGGCTACGCAGACTATTTTTGGGAAAAGCGATTTAGAGAATCCTGTCGAGTCACTTCCTACCTAGATCCTCGCGATTTGTCCAAGCGGTTACATTCAACCGTCTCAAGCCAACTGTCTGTGTTCAGAAACACGTGTTCATGAACCAGACCCCTCTTGGATTTAGTGATCCATTCTAACCCGCTAACTGACTACCCACCCTCTTAACTGTTTGCTATAAAAAATCGTCTCATGTTATTGTAAATTGGGTATTCACGAGTGAATACGGAACGCTTTCACTTACCAGTTTTCGTGTGACAACTGATTAAGTAGAAAACTACTTGGCTTCCAAGACAACAGTAGTTTTGAAGCTCATTCTGACAGTTTGCTTTAAGTGAACAATATGACAGAGACTGTCGGTTTGAAGTGAACTGTCGTGTACAGTTTCGAATTAAAGCACACAACAGAATTCAGACAAAGTGTTAAACGCAATGTCACAGATTCATAGAATTACGTAAAAGAAATCAAGTGTTATTGTAAGCATTGGTTGTCTGTTTAAGGAAAACCACTGGCAAGTAATCAATAAGCCTTCGAAAAATTACTGTGCTAAATTAAAATCAGGTTTACAATCTATGGACAGCCAATGATTCCATTCGCACGAACTAAGCTCAAATACTTCTTGGTTGGCAATATGACTAGTTCATCAGCGTTCCGTATTCGTTACTACAAAACCCGACACTATTTACTGAACTGGTTAGTTCACCTCCAAACCCTGACGAAGGAGTCGAAGACTTGTCTTACTTAGTGGCCTATCAATACAAATGCAGCTGAAGAATGATGTTTTGACTTAGTACGTTGCAGCGACAGTAGAAAAGCGTTAACCAAGATAAGTCAAATTAGTTAGTAACTAACCATAAATCTAACCGACCAAGAACACACGAAAAGTGCCACCATTGCCATCACTAACTAGGCATTCTCTGATGACAAACGACGCAGGTAAAGTAATTAAAACATTCCTTGTCCTGAGCACCACAAAAAACAACTGCTTCAAGAAAAAACCTATCATAAGTATGTAACGCTACCTCTTTCTAAGTTCAACGACTCTGCTTAGAGTGAAAAAGACGTCGTGATAATTACGAAGCGGGATTCAATGCTTCGAACTTAGTGCTGTTGTGTTATTGTGACGAGTGTATATCCACAAATAGGGTTCATTTGTTATGCTTTCCGTTGTACTTAATATCAACTGATACAATAAGCCATCGCCGTATTTCTACAATAATATCTGCGCTGTCTCATATCACTTACAACGTGAGCGTTCTTTGTCAGATTAATCACACTGTTTTGTCAGGAGTTAAAAACTGCCGAAAGCGATCAACAAAGCCATTATCACACATCTCCCCAAATAAGTAGTACACTGATACCGTAAAAACGGTCCGAGTTATGTGTAGGGTAGTTATGGGCAACCTTAGCCCAAAACCTGAATCAATCAAACTTGAATTGCGTAACTTTATTAAGCCAACGTACACAGCAGGTTTCCAATTATTACAAATTTTCTAACATTGTTCCAAGCATATTCCCACTAGGCTCGTATTGCCTTTTTTTGTCTGGACGCGTTATCTGTTCTTCTGCGGGCATTCCTTTCAGTTTTACTCAGCGATGTTGGTTATCATGGTTTCAAACCATGTTAGTAGGATAACGGGAATGAGAAGAAATAAGCGAATGCACACATCTCGCATATCATATATGAGTGGATTCTAGAATACAGATAATGCTTTCAGAAAAAAATCCCGTTGCACACTGACAATCTTCCGCTCCTAAACGGAATGATCAAATATCATTTTGGTGAACCGGCAAGTGAGATTCATCTGTATAACTTCCTTCGAAAGCTACGTTCACATGTGAGTGTTATTCATCTTCCACGAATAGTTTTAGAACACGCAAGTAAAATTACGTAAGATGTACTCTGTAGAGATATATCGACCGATCTCTTTGGTTACCATTGAGCTAATCAAATGTAACTGGTGCTGTGTACCATTCTTACTGCACTTGACGACCCATTTCTACTTTACGCGTATTCAAACTGATACATGCCAAGTGATCACACTTCGTGTATTGTAACCGAAGGGATCAATCGAAATATCTCTGCAGAGTACATCTTATGTAATTTTACTTGCATGTTCCAAATTTACTGGAAAACTTATTTGCTTTAAACTTCCACAATATAGTGGGCGTCTACTCAGAACATAATTTGAGATTTTGGCATTGCCCTGTTTACACAAATGTCCAATTTATGAATCAACAGGCAATAAGGATAAGCTGTCACTGATAAGAACATTGATGAATTCGGTTTCACGATGTGATGGTTGCGGTGACCAGTTGCTCATTGAGCTTTTAAAACTCTTAACAACGTTTACCGACTTACACGCAAAGGTCATTGAACGTTGATCAACCATTACATTCAACCTCGTACAGTACTCTACACTCGTTTCACCTGGCAAGTATAATTGTCTACGCATAAAAACTGCTTGAGTTGTGAGTCCCTTGGAGTTGAATATCGCTATCAAATATGTGTTCATTTAAGCTTATTCTACCCTTTCCTTCCATTGTCATACTAAATCTCATTCTTTTGTCCACACTCTACAAAACAAAAACATTATTGGCAAATGCCAAAATGCACCGTAATCAAGAGTGACCATGAGATAAGTAATAAATCATTAGGTGCTGTCTTACTGTTAGTGTGTTACACAAACTATGACACTCCAAAGGAATCGGTAGTGGAATAAATGAATTAACTGTTAGACGACCAGTCTACCACTTCATTGTGCATTCAGAATTTCCACCTAGAGATTGTTCAATCAAACTTAAAGGTGTTAGCCAGTTTAAAAACACCTCACCGGGAGTGACGAATGAGACAATAACAAAACCACAAACTTTCCACTTGCAGTAGATTCGTCCAATTCTTCTCCACCAAACCGAATGTTTCGAGCTGTGAAATTAGATTATCAAATGTGATTTGCTGGGGGAGGGGAGTTCCTTCCCAGGGGACTCGCAACCGGACGGAATAAATATGAATGGTTTAAGAGAAGCATAGAAGCACACACTCTTGTGAATTTTGTCGTTCTCTGCAACGCACATCAAGCCTTTAGGGAGCTTAGGTTGTTAAGATTTCTCTTACGATCGAATCAATTGGATTATTCAGCAATTATGTTTACAAGGGAATTGGCTGACTGGTACTATGGTTGTTACTAATGTGATGAACCTTTTCGCCGCAGATTGTTGTAAATCCTCGTGAAAAATTTTAAATTGAATTTCCAATATAATGACAAAACCTAAACTACAGTGGACTTACAAAAGCACTTTCAGAGATCCAATTAATGACAATTAATAGCTGTCACGAAATTAACAATTAAACGCGGGAGTTATACTTCATTAGAACATCCGCTCTATCTCGAGTCAGAATTGCTCGTTTCCTTGTCTCACTTCAGCTGCGTTTTATCGCTTATTTGACCGGCAACAACGTGTTTTATTTCGTGATAATCGTTTTTAGTCGGGGACCGTCAAGAAGACATTGCTTTTACTAACACCAATACATGTCATCTCGAAGTTAGCTCACCGATTCTGGCCTTTGGAGTTGTGCGTATGTGAGGTTCATTGTTATCACCTCTGTGTATTGGCAGTTCAGTCTGTCAAGAGTCAAAACATGTTGACTCGTGCGTATCCCTGTTCTGCGAAGAGATAGCAACGTGTTGTGATTGACACAGGTATTTTGGTTAGGCATTCTACATTTAAAGGGTCCTTTGTCAACCGGGCTTGCTGAATAGCCACGTAGTGACTACAACTAACCAGAAGTATTGAACGGAAACCACTACTGGACAGTGAAGTATTACGTGAGTAGTAAATTTCAAAAAACGAATAATTGGAAAGTCTAACTCAGAAAAAGTAAACATGTGGTATACAGGAAGGTAGTTCATCCAGTTCAGGGTTATGAGTCAAAGTTTGTATAATATCACATTCTCCACACACTGATGATATTACGAGTCACGATGGGGAAACGTTTGTAGCTAAGGAGCCTAGTTTGCATGAAACGAATTCAATGAAATGCAGACAGCTCAATGACTTTGACTTTTAACTTTTGGTTCACTTCACTGTATACAATTTTAAGAATCATGATGAGGTATAACATTAAAATTGTATGATGTATACAACAGTAGCAAAGCGATGACAATTAAACTGAAAATGTTTGGTGCAATTTGTAAAGAAACAGGTCGTGAGTATTTTGTAAAATTCTGTTCACTTTTTCATGTAACGTACGGCGAAGAACCGGGAAGGAATTATATGGGACATATTTTTGAGTTCAATCCTTCGTTCCTTTGTAATTGTGACAAACGCTGTCAATCCTTTACAAATCAGACGGTTCAAATAGCTAAAAGTTCGATACACTTGCCGGAACGTCCTTTTTAATTTGCCAGGAAGGTATCAATAAAAAGCCTTCATTTTTCATATATCCAACCCAACTGGAAACACTTCTACCAGATTGGTTAAATTTGTTGATTTTCGATACAGGGATTGTTTTGAATACAACAGTTATTTTCAAAACTGGCTGAATCTCTAAGTTCACTATGTAAGGACGCCATTCAGTTTGTTCTATAGGCAACGTGTTTACGATTTATCTGGTTAACAGACGATGTGTGTTGATCGGATTTATGTTATATATGAACCACTGCATTCACGAAGTTTCAGGCAAACTCCAATTTTGCCTTACGGCTTTGATAGTTGATTATCAAAGGCCTTTCGTAGTACTGCTTCTCTGACCCCGTGGTTAACTAGCTAATCCTGTGAATCCTTTGTAAACAATCCAGCCAACAACATTTCTCTGAGATTGTTATGTTTATGTCTGATTTATGAACACCTCGTGATTCAAGCTGACCGAAAAGTCTATTGATCAAGTCAAAAATCTTCTCAAGGTTAATAGAACAAATGTCTACTATCTGCTTTTTCCCAGTGACTACTGGGAATACTTTTTGTATTTTTGCTTGTGCTTTGTCAGCATTTTGTGGGGAAAGTGCAGGCAGGTGTTAAAATAAATTAGTACGAAGCAAACAAACAGAACGGGTGAAATAACACATTTGCACAGGTTCATCTGTCACGATAACAATAAACGAAATTTGTATAAAAATCTTCTCAACAAAAGGTTTTAAAATAACACTGACTTATTCAATGTTTGCAGCACTTATAACGTTTCAACTCTCTTAGCTGCGTGTTTCCGTTTCTTTTCGCTCAAAATTCTTGTATACGTTTTCTTGATACCGATGTTCTGAAAAGTATAATGCCGCCGATGAAACTATGCTAACGATCGAATGAGTTTTGCCGCAAACTTCTGTATTTGGTGTTCATCAGTTCGCGGAATGTAAGTTTTACAAATAGAGAGTACCTCAGGTTATAAATTTTAAGCCAGTTTCACAATAAATTGTGAAAGCTTCTTGAATAACGCATGTTTTTTGTCTTCTCAATCCTTCATTAGTCGCTACCAACGCAAAAGTATATTTTGTTTGTTTATAAAAAGCTTAGAAACACTTGCTGGGGCATTCAAGTACAAATTGCTAATGGACAGAACAGGTACGTTGGGCACGTTAGTCGTTTCAGGGAACGTGGGCGTTTATGGTTGATACAATTGTCCAACCGAAAACCCAATTTAATTTGGCGCGCTTGAACCGGTGGAAAAGGTAACGTGCAAAAATTACTTTCACACTTTGAACATTCAGTAGTTGAGTATATAGAACACACGAAAAGATCTTACTGTGTGAGTAGGATTTATGGACAAAGCTTACAAAGCCAATGAAAAAAAAGGTTTGCAATTTACGGCTAATGCATAAAATATTCTTACCCCTGTTTGTACGTGTGTTAGTGAAGTTTTTATACACCAATAAAAATAGCTCGAATGATTTTGATACCCTGTTTGAAAAGCCTACCAAGTCATTTAAAATAAATGAAATTCAATTTTTGGTTTAGAAACGATATGTTTGATCTCATCTAGAACAATTCCTTCAGTAGTTTTTCACTAATGTTTTCATAAGGGAGGCTCAGCTAGTAGATGAAGAAATGTCAACAACATATTCGTGATCAAAGAATGAGTGCTGCGTTGCGGACTTAATGTTTATTTTTCTACATTATTACACGATATTTGAGAGATTTTTCTCGAAAGCTTTCAGATGATATTTGCATCATTAAACTCTCGACACCGTTTTAGACCTGCGCCATCTTCTCGAATGCAGTAGACGAACAACTGCGCCAGTTTAAGTGCAGTAACGTGAGTTAGATATAACTCGTACGCGGATAAGTCTTCAAGTTTGTGGTATGAGCTAAACATCACATAAGCAGTTCCAAATTACTAACTGAATAGTATAAAGTATGTTCCACAGCTTTCTCTCATCCATGGTGACACTGAGTAATGTTATCATTTAGGGAGCAATATCCCTTCATTACTGCTAAAGTTTCTTGTACCGATCGATAATCTTTGAATAACAAATTGTTGATGAACAATGCAGTTTTAACACACACACCACATCAAATACTGTTTGAGGCTAATTAATCTTTTTAATAGAGATAATAGATTCTTCTCTCGAAGTGAGTCGTTTTCTGCATTCTTTTGATTCTGAATTGAATTTATAAGCAAGATTCTCCCTGATTCTCCCTGATAGATCTCATTTTGCATCAACTCAGACAGGGTTGGATAAGTTTTATTGCCAAGCACTAACATGTACGACCTAAATCATGTCAGGCTGCCTGCGTTTTGCGTGGCAAAGCATCCATTTCGTCAGGATAACTGTGAGCGGATTGAACATGAGATCGCTTTTGCTGAAATCAGATTTACATTTGTGCTCAACGTCGAACATTTGGTGGAAACTCACCGGTAATGTCTACAGTTCTACTGAAAACAATCCTTGGTTAATTCTCTCCCAGTGTAAGTTGTTTTGTTCACTTTTACACATTCCAGGCGGAAAATTTTACCACTTAACACTGAAATGTTTACTTGCTTTACTGAGGTTGCCCACTATTCAGTCTTTGTGTGAATACTGAATAAGAGTTGACCTAACCATTATGTTGCTGCGTAGAATAATATAGGTATCTGTATATTGCAGTTCGCTAATTATGCCTTGACGGAGTTGGTTTATTTCCTGCCAATGTTTACTCTCGCATAACAAATAAAAAGCATGCTGAAACATTACCGTGCCTATCGGTGAATTCGTATAAAAAGTGAGACTTGACTTGGTGGTAGAACAAAAATTGAGCACATTTTAAGAGCTGAATTTCGCTACCATTGATTTATTCGCTCTCGTTGCATAAGTTAATTGAAAGTGAACATTAATCACTCATAAATTCTGCTGAGTTGAATGTTAAACTGTGCAAAACTAACGCCAAGGTGCGTATACAACATATGATATGTTCTGCGTTTGTATTCAAGTTACGGCTGAACTAGAATTCACAGTTATTAATCTTACGATGGCATAACTGATTACTCGGATGTTAAATTAAACAACAACAGTTTTAATGGTATCCCATTGTCCAATGAAATTAGAGGACAGTCACGCAGGTCTATTGAAAATACTGGGATAAATACATAGTGGAAAAATTGGAAGCCAAAATCCACTCGTTAGCGAAGCACTTAATAATCAGATGAATTCTCATTTACATAAGATGAAGAGACAGTACTTATTCACTGAGGAGTCAGCGACAAGATGTAGCCTGAATGAATGATGAGGCACGTGACCAAGAATGTTTAATTATCACTGCTTTGGGTGGTATTCAGTAAGACCGGCCAACGAAACAATAATCACGTGAGGTAATAAAAGGCATATATCTCACCAAGGAAGTTCGGGTATTCTTACATATTGTCAAAACCTTGAGCCACTCAGTATTTCCTGATAAGATAGAGAATATTAGGCTATTTACGTTGTAATGCTAACTCTATACAGTTATGACTTGATAAAATTTTGGAGTACTGAGTTTGCAGGAAGACTGGCCTCCAAATGTCGAGTAACCTGAACAAACGTGTACAGAAAATATTTCGTACTTCAGCCAACGTGTAGCCGGAGTTGAACTATGTCAGGCCTATCTGGATGATTTCGGGGCAAATAACGTATAAAATGTTCTCAAAATACTTACCAATTTTAGGAAGTTCAGTGTGAGTACAAAACTTGTCGGCTACAAGATGCCAAATTAAAGTAGTTCAAAAAAAGAGTTAGTACAACGTTGTCACCTTGTTATTAATTTAAACCATATTTCATAGTTAAATTCAAAGATCGCCTTCGAAAAACTTTTGTCGGGCGTTCCAACAAAGAGGGCGCGCCCCTCTTTCTTGCAGGAACTCATTCAACTTTGACAATCATATCCATTTTACTTTGGACGGAATAGCTATCAAGCAAGCCTGTTGTTTCGTATGTGTAAACCACACAAACCAGCATTGACGGACACCTGTGAAAATGTCCTTATACGTAGAATGAAAATTCGCATTCGTGCAGCATACATCCATTCCTAATTGAAGGACAAAACTACTTTATACAACGACATAACCAGTGGAAGTCATTGGTCATCCATAATTTTCAGGGATTGTCCCAACCAACGGAATCTGTTACAGAGTTTAAGTAATCACATCTACGTTTTTGGGCCTAAATATAATTTCTAAAGATATCATCAGCAGCGTTGTCATTAACAAAGCGCGATAACAGTATGTGTGTCGTTAATGCTGATACCCAGCTGTCAGGTTATTGACATACACAGTGGATGGATGGAAAATAATCCGCATAAAACATTTGATTTTTACCCGTCAACATCAAGGTAATTATACATCTTTTTATACTAAAAAGTGGGGAAAACATCGTATGAACAGCTCACATTTTACATAATTTATTTAGAAAACATAATGTTACTGTGAAAGTGAACAAGGTTTAATTTGCAGTTTTAAAGATACTGGTTGGTAACGGAAGGAAGAGATGACTGGCTTAATAAGTAACATGATCAAATTTTTTCAGTTTCCCCTATTGGAAA
>LUCH01000360.1:171457-211928 GCA_013368495.1 Paragonimus heterotremus
TGAAAAGTGTCACTATACCCAAGATATGTCTTTGTTAGAGCAAACCAATAGTATGTACCTACTTAGTAATCAAACTACCGGTCAGTTTTTGTAATGACCTCTCCGACTTCAACGTGGGAAAGTTTTACTCATAGGGCCATCGAATGAAGTTAACAGGACGGTTACCATATAATTTTTCAAGCTGACCACACAATGTGAATGTTGCTCATGTATGAGTGTCCGCATATGGTGAATCAATCATGTCTATGAAAGTATTCTGTATTATTTGGTTGTATAGGCAGATACGATAGACATAATCCTAATTATCACTAATGATCGTTGTAATTCAATGAGTGTGGAAATTTTTCAAGCCAACAAACAGTGATGTTCAGTTTTGTGTACTTTGAGAACATCAAAACTAGATGAGCCAGCATTGGTTTATCAAGTGTGAGTTGTTCCGCCAAAATCGGATAATACTGACTTCAGCTGTGAAGCAATGTGACCTAAACTTTATTTAGTGGGCTTGATCTAATTGTTTAGAATTAAGATAAGACATCTTTTTGCAAAACATGGAAATAAATAAAGGACAGTGTAATGGATATTTCAATTAATCAATACAATATTTGATAGATGGCTGATATTGTTTCACTTTGGGGAAGCGAAAGAATGATTATAACCTCAATGCATATAACAGTGAAATAACGTTAGAATTGTTTATTCGATTGAGTTGTAAACCGACTGGTTTTGTTCATACATTTTGTTTCTAATTCGTGAAGGATTTTACGCAGTGAAACGAACAACGTATAACATCTGTTCTTGAATCTTTGGTGTTTTCCACGATCAGACATTCGGTTGGACAGTTCACAATATTTCTACGTTCTGCTAAATAGCTTACGTGTTCAACTGTTCTAAAATGAACTGGTTTCACTCTGGAATTTGGTGCACCATTTCCATTAGACCGTGCAAGTAATCAATACGCCTGAGAAGTCTCACAGTTTTACGGGGGTATTGGTCTTTTTTTGTGAAAGTAACTTTCTTCTGACGTAATGAACTGACAGTGAAAAATTTAAAATGCGCGGACGAGACTCACTACAAAAAAATGGAAGCTGTGCCATTTCGGATGGATTATGCAATTTAATTGGACAATAGAAACGCAGTTTTTCAAAGTGCGGGCTGGCGACAATTTTGAACTGGTTCATTAATTTATTTGTCATTGTTTAAATTTTTGCCAACTTGCTACTGCTGCTCTATTTTTCTTATCCGACTGAACACCTAACTAAAGTTTCGAAAGAGCATCAAACAACAGCAGTCTGCTGACAAGTAGAAAACCACTCACAGTAATTATTGTTGCTGAGCCATTTGACAGCAGCCTGTAAAGAGATGGAGATAGGTTTGAAAACTATCCTAAGACATCTTGGCTCACTTTCATCAATCTGAGATGCCGTGGTTTATGTACTACAAACTTCCGTAATTACAAGATACTGGTCTAGTCAACACAGCCGCCTTAACTAATCACCCATCCAGCGGATCAATAAGAAATAATGTAAAGTGCTGCCGAATTTCTTAAACGGTAACAGTGTGAGGTGCTCTCTTATGACTGCAGATCAATGTTTCTGTCTTGAAATGTGAGATTCCACGACTGGAAAACATGTTAGCTAAAAGGTTTCCAGTACATATATCATAGAAGAAAGATTTCAGACATTGTTTTGCAAGTTTGTGACAGAGAACAGCTGACTTACAATCAAATACACTAAGAACATGTAAGTTTAGCCGTTCTAATGATGGGATAGTGGACCTAAATTCACTAAATCCACTGCGAATCCCAGGCAGATACTCGCCTTTTCACTTGCAGACTCTAAGTAAGAGATGGTAGGGCATCTGATTGTTATGAATGTTTAGCAAATAACCGTTTCTGTAAAAACGAATTTTGTGATCACACGTGCAATGTGTTGTCTATTGCTTTACGAAGTTGTGAAATTCATGTGTCGGCATAAAGTTTGACTGATAAAGATATGCCGATCTGTAAATAGCTGGTGAACATGGATACCAGATATACTAACATTATATCTCTCAGTTAGCGTAGGTAATCGGGAACAATTAAGCCCTCGAAACTATACACTATGTTACAAACCTAATGAACTTGTCCGTGTTTATTTGGCAGATAAGAACTGAGCAATGTGGTTTGGAATTTTTTGGTTAGCTAGTACGATAAATGGAAGCATGGTTAGATATATAACACGACAGTTTTGTATGAACAGATTACGAACAACAACCGCTATCTGTACCCAATGATCATGAGAACGTGTAGCACAAAACAAAATAAAAATGTACAATTCAAAGAAACCAGCAACAGCAGTTTCAGCATTCCCTTACCTCTATACATGGAGATCATCTTTGATAGCTACTGGTTCACTCAACTACACAATGTGAAATAGAAAGACACAAAATGATGGCACTGGTTTTCATGTGACGCCATCAGTTCGTTCGGAATGTTCTCTGAATTTAATAAGCGCATCATTTTTGCACTCATTTCTACCTTCATGCAGACGAATACTAGCGATTGAAAACTGGACTTTGATTAACACGAGTAGTTTTGGCGGGGCCAATCGACAGAGTTCAATACCTATTAAATTAACTCGTTTGCAATTAGTCGCAGAGCAAGTTGAACTGGCATTTACTTGATGGGAAATAATTGCATGCCAAAATCACAATTTTTACAGTTGAACCCTGTAAAGAAAGATGTGAATAACGGAGCCGGTATCGTTTTAGTTTCAATGTGCTCTCAGTTGAAAACGTATTGATCCGGACTTTACCAATAACTGTAATGCAGACAAATCACAAGCAGCGTAAGCTAACGTTATCAGTTCGTTCGTCTGAAGTGTTTAGGCTCTGTATAGAGTGGAATTAATACCTTCGATGCTTGAATCCATTCAACGCGCTTTCCTAGTTGGGAATTTATGGAATCCACAATTAAGTATACCATAAAACGGCATAAAATCTTGATAAGTGATGCCATTCACGTTATTAATTGAATTCAGTTTAACTGATGATCGGCAATAACATGTAAACAGCCGATGTCTACAATCATCAGTGAATTCCGGGACACTGTCAGCGTTATCAGGTTAGTTCGTACAGCTGAAATCTCAGTAATTTTGTGTGACATTTACCGATGCGTTTGCTTTGTTTCATTTGTTCCATACATACACCGTGTACATTTTCCGTGAATGTGTAAGTCTGATAAAAATGCTTCACACAATTGATTTCTTATGAAATAAGCAGTCTCATTTAATCCATCCGAATGTTTTCCTCGTTGTTAGAACCACTTATCCGAGAACCTGGGTTTATTGTGCATTAAGTTAGCTTTCTCACTATGCGTACCAATTAGTTGCATTTTTCTTGAATGACGTACACACTTATTCACCGCCTTGAGCTTTTTACCCCAAAGAACCAATACGAAACACTTTGATCTAATGAAGTGAATATCGCTGAATCCTATGTATATTTGGTTTACTTATCTGTTTTTTCTCTCTCACTACCCCCCTCTCTAGTCTGCTTCTCACTGAGATTTTTGCAATACAAGAACAAATACATACGAGCATGTTAAGATACCGTAAAATCATTTACTTCGAATGGGTTATTTCTGTTTTAATTCGGTTTAGCTTCACTCTTTTTACATTTCCACCAGCCAAATCTTCCGCGGTCTGAGTAATGGATCCAACTGCGAGACGTAACGCCGGAGCTTTTGGAAACCAGACTAGCAATGTGGCAGTTGCACTACGTCCATCCAATTTGGCTACCAACGGCAATCCTGGTGAACCGTCTAGCTCTGCTCCGGAGAATCCAAGTTTAGTGCACGCATCGTTTGCAAAGTGTATAATTGCATCATCACCCGTATGACAAGTTGCTCGACTGGTAACATCAATCAGTTGTGCATTGTGTGTCAAACCGTACACCCAGACTGGATGAATGCTAGGTTGTCCGGTGAGAGCAGCCAGATTAACCAATGCTGATGTCTTGTAGAATAAGAATAGAGACGGGAAAAATGTAGTTCGTATTGTGGAAGTCAATAAGTTTTAATTTCATAGAAAATGTATGAATAGTTCTCCATGGTTAATCTCATTCTACAGTATACGACAATCACGAAAATAAAAACTAAACAGTAATCATCGGGGTTCAACTGTAAACTAGTGAAAGCTGATCAACTTCTTCATGGCTGACGTTGTGATTAACAAAGAAAACATGCGAAGGCTAACAGACTATAACACAGATTTCCGTCATATATAGACAGACAGAAGTTTGTTGGGACTTGTCAGAAGACAAAATGATGAACATAATTGTTAACGGTGGGAAAACATCCATCAAGAACAAGGAAGATAAACAGCAATCACATGTGACACATTCTCAAACTATTTTTCTTTGACTACAACTATTAACGACCTGCTAACGAGAACATTAAAAATGAGAATGAACACCGTGTAGATACACATCTCATTTCACGAACGTCAAACTCAAGTAGCGACAATATAGTTATATTGATTCGTTGATTGTATGCAAAGTTAGGGCAATAATAGAAAGTTAAAACGCTTCTGATCTGCCAGTCAAAACGCCAGCAAATTTTGTCTCAGACGCATTTGAGACTATGTTAAATTATACTCAACGTAAGCGGACATGTGGGCAAGTCTGACATTTTTACGACGTTTTAACAGCCGTGGGCTGCTTGTGTCGCAAAGCGCAATGGGGGGTTTTAGGGCAAGATAGACAGTGGGAGAAAAAAGTCATCAATCAATTTTTTAAGATAAAAAAATCCTCTCTGTCGTTTTAAACTTAAATCTAACTCATAAATTTAAGGGTAACAGAATTGTTCTCATGGTTGATCAAGTTCTACAGATGAACGACTTAGTTCTGTGAGCATGTTTTGTTATAAACATCATAGATTTTAGAGCAAAAAATATTTTCCGCCAGCTGAAGAAATTGAATCCGCACAATAAGTTGAAATTGACAGCACACCTCATTTTAAAGTGGATTTGGGAGCGTAAAATTGAATGTGGTGTCTAGTTTATAAGGTGTTCAACTTTGCCTTCTGGAAGCAGGCGTGTCACAGAATACAACTGCATGTGAGATATTGTCAAAACTCTGTGCATCATTCAGGCATAAGTAGATTTGATGTGTACAGAATACATTCTGTATTGAGATACATGGCAAAAATAGTGCAGCAATTGTTGTTCGAAATGGAATACAACATCGCATTTAGTTGAATACAACTCAGTAACTGAGATAATAACAAACAAGTGGCAAGATCTTAATCATCAATGTATAAAAATATTACTTTTGATGTATATGGTACTGAGAGAGACCGCGATCAAGATGGGGTTTGCAAAGGGATCAAAATGGTATATTTTTTTCTAAAGTATGTTATTAGGCTGCTAACGATTTCTGCTTGACTGCAACCATTCACAAAATGTTGAAATTTATGTCAGAAAAGTTGTAGACCTAGGTGCTATTCTAAGTTCCATTAATTATTTTGAACTAAGCTGTCCATACAATTAAGAACGAGGACAATTGTACTTTAGTGAACCGGTTAGGTCGGTTATGATTGTTACAAGATGATATGCTTCACACCCAATGTGTATCTAGTAATCGACTGTGTTCGAAATGTAGATCTTTGATTTAGTGTCTGTGGGATTATGAAATAGAAAGCTAACGTCACGTATGAATTATTGTTTGTGAAGTATAGGGATTGTACTCCACAATGAGCAAACGTCCATAATAGGAATTTTTTTAAATGGGGAAGTTTGAAGTCACAACCATTCTGATTTCGATTAGAGCAATGATTTGGTTTCAAGTCGAAACATACACAATGAAGTTACAGTAACAAAATAGCTTGTGCGATGACCTCCACTGTTGTTTGTAAAAAGCAAATCTAATTACGTAAATTGACTAACTTGATTTACTTGTGAATGAAAAGTATAGACGGACCATTTTCAACTGCTTCGTTTCGTACAATTACTGATTACAAAACGGCTAAACTGTCCCGCCTAGTTTGCCTGATATGTAAACAGGTTATTTTGACGCTCCAGATTTGTTTTGAAGTTTCATGTTATAGGACGATGGACTGAGTGCTCAGTTCAGCCATCAGTAGATGTTTTCAGAGGAAAACGCTACGAACAATAGTTAAGAGCATCTTGTGCGTCAATTTTACAACGAATTTTTTAAAGGTACCTACGGACAAATCTACCTCAGGTATTTTCAATAATGAGAAGATCAATCATATAATTTGGAACAAAATACTTAGGCGTTGTCGGATTTGTAAGCTGGTTCAAAATTATCATCTGTACAAGATATGTTTACAAATATATGTACACAACAAGAAAAACCAAATTTTATATCGTGTTTACTGGCTACTACGTGCATACAAATAGCGTGTTCAGAGTATCCATATAACAAAATCAAAGTGTAATCGTCACCGGTGACAACTGTTGCATGAAATGAGACCGGAACAGTAATGATCAGATCGTTAGTGGCAAGCCGTTAAATTGAAAAGTGAATGTGATCTGAGATGCCACTGTTTTAAACTGTCCGTGATTTGTAAGGGGATGTTTTATTATCGACATGCTTTTTAACGCAGGTTTTCTTTGACCAACTAGCTCTTATTCTTAGTCAAACAACAATCCAACTAGAGCTCGTTCACAGTAGCAGACAGTGCAACTCAAAATCAGATTTCTGAACAGATACCGATATATGAAGTGTTTCTGCAGAGTCCAATTTTACATGACAAACATCTGCAGTTTAAGAATAGCTACAATACTGGTTTTTGAGTTGACTGTTTCTCAAACGAAGACCCCCTGTCTCGGATGTGCGAGCATTGGATCGTTTGCTGTCGTTACGATGCAAGATAGCAGTGGAACGGACATGTGTTGATTTTTATGAGGAATGTATTCGATCTGGCCTATTTCCAACGCAGTTTATCAAGTTATTAGCTAAAAAGAAATTGCCAAGAAACAACATGAATCTCGTGAGGTTGACGAGTTCGTACATCAAGGCTGCTCGAGATAAAGTAAACAGTCTTGTAGAAACCCACCACCGTTTTGCTGAAGCCATGAACCGATTGTCATTGGTGTGCCGTATCAAGTATGAAAACTTTTCCAGAGAAACCATTCGTAACACCAAGGTCAGAACTCTTCGTTCTCCACGGAATTACCTCTCACGCTCAGCCAATATGAGTGTATTTCCTAGCGATGACTTAAAACATGTGCACAATCTCTCGTCAACTCAGTTCACACAAACGCAGCTGGATGTTCTCTCCCTTGGACCGAAATTTAAAATACCATCCAAAGAAGCCAACAAGTTGAATACGCAAGTGCAATTCGAATATATGTTCGATCAGTTGAAAGATCTGTCGCCCACGTCTTCCGAGGAGACGGGTTGGTTCCGCGCAAAATTGGTAGATATTTCTAACCAATTTATATCAGCACCTATTCGTCAGCAGTGTTGTCTGAAACAGGAACACTATGAAGCCATGAAAGAATTGAGAGGAATGCAACACGTGGTGTTTCTAAAGCCGGATAAATGTTCTGGTGTTGTCACCATGAACAAGGATGATTACATGATGAAACTGAATACCATTTTGGAGGACCAACGAAAGTTCAAGAAAGAGAAGACGAGTGAAAACAACATACTGTTGGAAAAGCAAGTAGCGAGACAACTTCAGGTACTGCTGTTACACGGTCACATATCTGAAAATCAATATAGGCACATGAAGCCAATCGGCACGGAAACAACACGAATGAGAGGTGCACCAAAAATACACAAGGATGGAACACCCCTGCGACCAATTTTGTGTATGAACAATTCAGAATATCATAAAGTTGCTCGATGGCTGGTTGAAATTTTGGACCCCATTCGCAAACTGTTATCTCCCCATTGTCTAAAGGATTCTTTTGAACTAGCTGAGACATTATAACGCATGTCGGTGAGTTCACAAACTATGTATCCCATTGACGTTGATTCCCCTTTTACTAACGTTCCTCTTCATGAGACAGTTGAGTTTTATGTGATTTTATTTCCAGCCAAAATTGTGATATAGGTATTCCACTTGAATATCTTAAAGATCTCATTTTATTGTGTACAGGAAATATCAGGTTCAATTTTGAAGGGCTTTCTTATAGACAAGTAGACGGAGGAGCTATGGGGAGTCCGTTAGGTCTAACATTAGCCGATGTCTTCTTGGGAATGATTGAACGGCAAGTCTCTGATAATATTGCCAAAACCTTACTGTACAAGCGGTATGTTGATGATATTTTGATTTTTACGGATACTGATCATTTTGATTTATTTTTTAATCTTCTTAACTCTATTCACCCCAACCTATCATTGTCTCATGAAAAGGAATCAAACGACAGTTTAGCATTCTTAGATGTACTCATCACTAGGTGTGGGGATTGAAAATTACAGCGATCGATCCATCGCAAAGCAACATGGGGCGGACAATATCTCCAGTTCTCCAGCTTTGCCCCAATAGCATACAAGCGGGGTTTGATCAAAACTCTATTTCATAGGGCCAGTCGTATTTGCACTCCTGATAAGCTGCAGGATGAACAAGAAATGCTGAGGAAAACGTTGCTGGCAAATGGATATCCTGAAAAGTTCATAGATATTCACAGCAAGGCGACCAATTGCAATGGACAAGTGCAAACAGCTCAGAAGAAAAATATATTTCTATTTTTGCAATTCAAAGGCGATCATCTTGCAAACGACATCAAGTACAAACTGAAGTGTGCCCTATCCCGTACGTATGCGGCTGCCCAATTACGCTTGGTTCAAACCACCAAAGGACCAGTTCTACACAATCGCGAACGCAGTCTGTCTGACCATTCTGTCTCTCACGTTGTCTATCAATTCACTTGCAGTTGCGGTGACGTTTACATAGGCAGAACAGACCGACGGCTATCTCAGCGTGTGGCCGAACACATCCCAAACTGGTTGAAACAGCGCATGACACAACAACCGGAAACTGGTGAATCTGTCACTCGAAGCCCCAAATCATCGATCGTCAAACAACTTATGATAACAGGTCACCAGGTGGTCCCACTTAACTCTTTCAAAATATTGTTACGTCATCAGAACCCGAAGCTACTGGCCTTTAGCGAAGCTATGCTGATTAGAGCTCACCAGCCGGCGCTATGTGCACAATAGTGGGTGAAGCAACCTATAGGGTTGCCTTGGTGGTGATGACATAATTCGTGGTTTGATTGTATGCGTGTCCATACCTCTGTCATATATAACTTGCATGTTTTACGTTTGCGACTGATGAGAGTAAACGAAATGTTAACATATCGCAACATGTCTTCTTTCTGCGCTGATGTGTGTATATCGTCATATAGAAAACCTCCTCGTTAAAGTGCACAATTTTGTCCAATCCAAAGAACATTAGTTAAACAATGTTGTGGCATATCCGCATACCCAAAACAATAAGTACATATACAGATAGACTATTGAAAAACTCGTATCATTGGATACCAATAATCCCGTTCACCAACAAAGAAAGTATACACATGTATAGCAAGATTTCAACATTCCACGTACTCCGTTCAAAAATGAACAACGGCTTAGCTTTGTATAGCAGGGAAGTAAATCACGTTGTTGATTCGAACCATTATTTTGACTTGATAGTGCACAATCGTAATATTGGACCGCTTACATCTTCCGATACAGTTTTAATTTATACTAGCTATCCTGACCCGTGTGTGCATGTACAAACTATGGATTCAGATCAATTTTCTGTTTTGGAACAGCTCTTCTTTAAGCTGAAACCGGATTCAACATTACTGTCGTCTTATTTATTCTAGTGTCTTCAGTTCGTGATTGAAGATAGCAAACGAAATGTGAACACTTATCGACTTGTATTTTTTCTTGTTGAAGAGATAGATGGCTGATTTAATTTAGAATCACTCCAGTTTATGTCCCTAATTTTGCCGCATCCAAATTGAAGTGCACTCCATTTTTTGTTTTTGGCGCAGTTCTGAATACTCACGCTACACCCGTTTTGCAACGTTAAAGTGCGTTGTCACCACTGAGTGTTAAACACCCACCCTAAGTATATGGGATACATTCTGCATCAAGTGAATCTCGCACCTCCGATGTCAGCAAATTTATGTTACACTTTTTACTACGTTTTTTCATAAACAACATCACACCCAAGCAATTTCCTGAAAGCAGTCAAATATATATGTACTAAAAAAGAAAATAATTTGTTTATATAAATGCTTATGCACATTAATCCTATTTCAAGGTTTATCACCGTCTCAACAGTTAATAGACAGATCAACAAAACTGAAAAGATGCTTATGTTTGAATGTTTATTCAGAGAGCGGTTAAAAACTTTCACAATTTCAACGTGAAAAGGACACGTTGAATAATAAAACGAATAAGGAAAGAGCAGCTCCGTAGGAAGGTAACAATGCGTGTATTGCTGATATATTCAGTGATTATAAAAACACAGTATCAATGAATACAGTGTCAAAATGAAGAAAAGTAACAGTTGTACTTATAAGTAGTTCGGTAGATGTAATAACACAGAAAAGATAAAACATGTGCTGTAATTTGGAATCAACTAACAAAAGTGGCAGCACGCACGAGTGTGGCAGTTACCTGTCAGTTAAGCTGTGAGTTCATGACAAAAGTTTAAAAGCCTCACATTGTGATTTGGTTACCCACCTAAACTTATGTGTCAAACGGAATTCACCAAGTGAACCAGGTAACTAAATGCTCGAAATTGGTTTGATTAACGACATTTCAACTCATAGAATTGATCATGTCCTCTCAACCGTTTTTATTGTAACGCGCTACATAAATCAGTGAACCAAATCCCTTTAACATAGATAAATATGTAGTTGTAGTCCGATGTTAAACCGTCTGTTCAGTTACAACCGATAATAGTGTTCAGTGAGCGTTTCATGCTACTACCAAGAGCGCCACACACTTGCAATCCAGACGTCAGCAGCCGCCACCAAGGTGGCATTGATTCACGTTCTAAAAAGCACATATATGTTGAGTTTTGCTCGCTGTTTACAAGACTTGGACCTTTGATCAGTCCATCAAATGTGGACATTTTACTAGTTATGAATAGTTTATGATACTGTCGGATTAATGGTACAAACATACACTACCGAATTCCGTGGTGATATCTGATTCAGTGCTTTAACCCCCTGTCAACAACACTTATCGAATATCTCCGTTGACTTGAAAGTTACCATTCTCCTAGCGACCTTCTTCCCACTTGAAATCCAACTCAAATTGCGACCAAAGTTTCAACGGATACTCAATATTAAACATATGAAACGGTTACAAATGAAGTGAAACTTACCAAACGCACCACGCGCTATTTTCATCTGTTTTCATCTCAGAAATGATAAATTATTTTACGAAAATGTCAAGAGTTATCGTTTTGAGTACATTATGGTGGTAGACTGACGGAATTTGTCACTTTTTCCGACTTCGGCATAAGATGCTTGGGAGTCGCATTTTGTTTAAAGTTGAATTAAGAGAATATGAACACATGTTGTATGCACTACTACAGTTACATGTGACATGCTTTCCAAGATTATGTTAACACTCCAGTTCTTCAGATGTCCAATTAAACGTTTGTAAACATTGGTTAATTTTCCACTCTGGCTGTACTGTTTGTCAGCAATTCTATAAGTGTTTTATGAAGAAATCAAAGACATTAAAGATGTTTACTCATCCTTCTCTTTGTAGTTCGTTATAGTTTATGACGTTGCGCATCTCTTCCAGAGATATGCAACTGGCTAACGAACTTCTTCAAAATTTAACGCTATCCAAATTTGATTGCAGCCTTCGCATTCAGATGAGCCTCTCGGCTAGCTCACTTCAAAAGAAAGCAGTGGACTTGAGTTTAGCTTTTATTGGTGCTCATCAGTAGTGCATATCCTTGTCCGGATCGGAGTTTGCGCTATGACCCTCGTGCTTGTGAGACTAGCATGTTAACCACAACGCCTGGCAACCTCACAATAGGCATAACCGAATAATCAAATCCAAACGCTCAACCACAACCTTGCATGAGCAATGTTCTGCTTGCCCGATCATTTCGAAAGCCGAATGAAGAGAATCATTGTGCGAAAACTGCGATCAATTGTGAGTGGTGTTCAATTTTGAAACAACCTAGATCCCCGAACCTTCACTACTGAAACAAAATACTGTCGGACACTTTTAGTCGTTGTATGTAGAGTTATTTTGTTTTGTACAAAATTAATCTAGGAAGGGTTGGGTTAGCCCACTTTGTAGGAGTTTATCGACCTACACATAACAACAAGATCACACATCTTATACAGTTTATGTATGCTGAATCAAAGAAATTTTCGTTCGTTTACCAAAAAATTTAAAGACACCGCGACAGTTCAGGCAAACAACACTTTCTGATATCGAGACTGGTGATGTGAACCAGGTTGAAGTATCGTTGACAAGTAAATATTGAAATATTCTGAAGTGATCTGATTGAAATTGTGGTACAATTTTCTGTGAGAGTGTTCACAAACCTAATGTTTTTATTAGACAAGCTGAACATACAAAGCTTTGCCATAGAAATACGATTTAAATCAAACAACCCGACAATCAAACATGTGGTAGTTGAAAACTTCACTTTCAAGTTAAAATACTCAGAGCGTTATTTGTTTTATAGCAAGCTGGTTTGCTCACAAACATTTACGGCTTTTAATCCAATTGAGGGCAATATCAGTGGACTTATGGGGCATCAGTAATCGGTCTCAGTTAAGGAAACAGTAAATGCGTTATCGCATACATGGTATCCTTCTGGTACTCCACGTAGTCTGCCGTACATCGTATTTGAGTGAACAAATATCAATGATTGGTAATCGCCGACTGGGAACAATTATAATTTATTAAAAAAATTACAATCCCCAGAAGCTTGAAATAGCTGAAAGTACAGAAATCTGTGGCAAAATACGACATCATGAGTATCTGGGATTTCCAATGCCTGTATAAATTGAAATAAACTCTGTGATGCACAACTGAAGGTGTTATCCATATGTACAAATTGTTCGGTGTTCGGGACACTTCAATGATCTATTGATAACTAGTTTGTCCAGTCAACCTTTTAGGAGGATAACGGTGTTGTAGTCGTTGATTGCGCCTAGTATCAATCAATACTTCCAAAGACAAAGTTCATGTAATCACACATGATGTTTTAAAGAAACTACACTCATAAAAACTCTCCTTATAGAAAAGGAACGTTTTCGTTGGGATTGAGAGAGTCGGCCACGAACTTCCTCACGTTAACACACGGTGGCTCGAAACTGTTCTTAACTACAATCTTTTCAAATGGTTGAACACTGTCATTTTCAGTTTGAAAGTTTAAGAGAAAATATCATTCTCCACAATAAAAAGTCACTTTTTGTGAAGGGGTACTAAATTAGTGGAGATATAAGTACTTCTGGTCTGTCGAAATATAAGATTTTGACGCTTTTGCAAACAGAAATTTAATATGAGTAGGAATGTGTAGTACTCTGGGAAATCGCACTTCACCTCCCACTAAATAATTTCCGTTGTATAAGACAAATATTTAAGACTCATTGGTGGATTCTTCGTGAATTATTGCAGTACAAACTTGATTACCGTCTAAGATATTGCTGACAAACATTCTATTTCCATTAACCTGTTGTCAGCACTTTTATTTCCAATCAGAGTCATTATTATTCACCTCGTTCAAATGTTATCATAGTTTTCATGCCAGTTGTTATTAATATTTGCGTAAACTCAATAATTACGAGAAGGAGTATGTATCGGATGTCGAAATGTGTTCAGTTGCCGACAACCGAACAGTATTTCTAATCCATTTACTCCCTATGAAAACAAGTTCACCCAGTTCATCAGACAGATATGTATAGACAGGGTTGCTTGTTTATTACTTACCCTGCATACGGAAACGTAAACATTTTTATATATTTTTAGGTTGAGTAAACTTTAGACAATGTTGTCGTTGATTATTTCTTGTTAAAAACGGCAGATAAACAAACAATAATTCCTGTGAGCCAATCGATATATGCATCGGAAAACAAAATCACTACCGGCAAATCACAATCAAAACAACTTGCAAGTAATAAAAGCCTACACGAACTGATACCCATTACTGGTTTATTCTATTTACTGATGGAGTACAATTTCGATTAAGCGATTCCTTTCAAAGGTTTTGATCAACGTTCTTCAACTCCGGTTCCGAATTATATGGTTATCAGCACACATATCTAACTCTTAAACCTAAAACCTTAATGAATATGTTCCAGTCAAGCTTGAACACAAACAGAATACATTGATCAACTTTCTATTATCCATACCATATTTTTCTCACTTTAGTAATATCTGGTGAACAAACATTTTATTAGTACGTCCAGCGGTTGATGCGGTTTAAACAGAAGAATGTTAACAGATGCTACGAAGATATGGCTTTTTTCTACTATATCCCTTTGAGTATGACTCACACAGACTCTGATGTGACCACTCAGTCTCTTTGTATTTAACATATATCAAGGATATGGATAAGTTCATGTACTGATGGGTCAAATCTCACTGAAAGCTATAAAGCTTTTCAACTCAGAGCGAAATATCTGTAATATTTCGAGCACATATAATAATATGTGATGAATTATTTGCACATCAAAACATCAGTAATCGACGGGTGTAGAGAGATAGAGAGAACACAGCCGAGATGCGGCTGTGTAACAAGCACCTGCGTAACAGGAAGACACAACGCCTCATTTAAATGGAGACCATATTCTATTCACAGCGTGAATGTCCATCTCCAGTCGGGTTGTGTGTGTAATTATGACCCACGGCAGTTTTGAATTACTACGCAGGTATCACTATTCAACCGTTAACAAACAAGTTGCCCTTCAGATTGTGTGAATTTTGGAATTGCTTTAGTATCTAAACATTGGCATTGCACGAGTCCCAATGAGTTAGACATGAGTCGGTATAAATGTCGGGCGCAACGTGTGACCAAGTTTCCGGAACTCACAGGTTAATTCATAACTCAGTGTTGCTATAAATCTGAATGTCAAAAAGTAGCTTGAAACGTTTCTGAATTTCAAAAATGTATAAAGTTTGAAGTTAAGATCTGTGTGAATACACTCCGAAGTTAACTTTATGTATTGTCTGGTAACAATAGCTTTCAAAATAGAAGTTCGAATTATCCCTATGGCTTTTGAAACTAAAACAAAAAACGGACTACCACCGAAATCTCCTCTGGTACCAGTGTACACGTCATAGCAACAAGTATATTTATCTCGTTCTTCTTTAAATTATATAAAGAGATCAACCATATGGTTGACTGAAGGCTTAAGTTAGCTGACCCGTAAGTTTCACAAGAACCAGTAGGGTCATCAATTAAATTACCAATTATGTCGGGTGCTTACTGGAAAAGTCACAAGGTTAAAGTCACTATTGTTTTCTTTCGACCACCATATGTACTGTTCAACTCCGATCAACTTTATTCTGTTTCTTCTCGTTCATTTCACATTTCTAACGTTTAAATGAAGTTGCTGTTTTGTTAGGAGTCGTGTAGGGACTGTCTATTCCAATGTGTATGTCACTTTTCGATCAGATTAACAACCGTTTGTGCATATGTGACAAACATTTGCCTCGTTGATAGCAAGAACGATTTGTAGACAGTATCTTCCATTGAGAGCTAAGACAGTGCGTAAGCTCATTCGACTCCAACTTGTCTGTTAAGATTAACTGAACCATCACCTAAATTTCTGCTGTAATATTTGTTGCTCCTAGTGGGAGATTTTAACTTGCACTGATCGGCTTTTCCCCGTACCTCAAAGAATTTTGTGAAAACAGTGGAAAAATGCGAAAAACATCATCATAGATCATGTGTATATCTTAACCTTGATTTATAGCAAACCTGAGTACTCGTTTTCATTTAGTGTGTACCCTGAAATATCTGTCATCAGGACCTTTAAACAACTATTCGTTACTGACCGACATATGAATCAGACAGGAACCACTTCTCTCTCAGGTTCTACCAGATTCATTTTCTCTTCCACAGCTTCGTCAGTGTTTACAACTTATCTATCTATAAATACTACATTCGGCAAAATTTTAACAACAAAAGGGTCAGTTGGCTACTTACAAGCCACTTCAGAGAAATAAAAATGTTACATCGTTCATCAGCCTATTTACGTATTCAGTAGATGGCATGTGTAGAAATTGCTACTCATGTTTAAACTAGATTACACTGAGTTAGTTCGCAATTAACTGTGCATCACGTTAACATCATAGGTTGAGTTTCACTTGTTTGCCATTGTTCATGCTCAGATATACATGCTGCTGGTGCCTCATTTAATCCTGACATTACTAGAGTAACTACAAAAAGAAGTTCATATCTGCTTTTAACATCATATATATCAAGAGAAAGACAATATTTCATATTTTCATCCGTACCAATCAGCAACCGATAACTACGAATAAGGCTACTGTCATTCCGTTTATCCGCTAGACGGTCAAGAGTTTCTATCTTTCGTCAACCATTCCGGTTTACTTCTATCCGTGCTTTTTCTTTCTGAAATCTAGCATCCGCGTAATGCCTGATAAATAAGTTTTATCGTTATACCTGGAAATGGTGCTAATCAGAAACGTAGAACTTCTACTCCGGTTTCTTCATCTACCTTGATGAGTGTCAGGGACATCACATATATTTTACTTTAATTCGTCTGATACTTTCAGACAATTTTCGTGTTTACAAAAGCAACCAAGCTGAAGGATTCATTTAGTTCATACCTTTCTTTGTACATCAACAACAAAACACTTATCAGGTACCATATGTTGAACATAGTAGTAATATGACTTGATCAAGGAAAGCAAAATACGTCTACATCAACGGAAGAAAGTTAACATTTCTGGTCTAATTTCTGTACTCACCCGATAGTGAACAACCGCTCGTTTAAATAATCCGTGTACACTCCTCCCAATTATGCAGCTTGTATTGACTCCAAGATAACAAATATTTTCACACCGTCCATTGAAATAATTTGTCAAATTTGATGGGACTCTGTTAATTATAATCCCCCCGTACGTATATTTCGATACTTTAGCTAACCGACAAAAGAAGTTATTTCGTTGTTTGAATTTCAAGGATTTGGATTAGTACAAAATGAACACTACCCCCTTTAACTGCATCCATCGTACTCAGATAGGAATTTCGACTGAGTTACTTTAAATGAATACACTGGACTTAAACTTCACTTCTGTTAGAGCTCATGAGTAACATATATGTCAATCCGGATCGAGAGTTTACTATAATCCTCGTGATTGTAAGACCAGTGTGTTAACCGTAACACAAGCAGTGAACATAACAGAATAAATGTACATAACCGCACATTCACAACTACCTGTGATCAGATTTCTGACTGTCTGGTCATTCCAATGTACATCATGAATATCTGGTAACAGTGTGGAGGCCTAACCGTACTAGAACGATTGCGTGGATAACTTTTACTGAGAGCTCTCCATAGGGATATTGATCGGTGAGTAATACTCACGCAAATCTAGCGGATTGTTTTGCCTTCCCATAAACTAGTAACCTGGAATTTCTGCAGGCAAGGAAAGCTATTATGTTTTAAAAAGTCTGTATATCAGATCCACGCTCCCCGACCAGGCCTGGAAACCGTCGTTTACCCTATCGTTATGATACTCATATGAAGCATAATTTTCAATAAACGACAACATTCTGGTAATTTACGTGAAGGATGATAGCGTAGAATCATCCAGCCGGTAATTTCAGGAAGTTAAAATATACAACAGTTGTCTGTTTTGACGAGAACTGTACAAGGGATGGATGATAATCTTCGTTCACTGAATTAGTGGGAGACGGCAGGATGTCGTCAGTAAGATCCCAGTATACCTATACTCACAATTAGTGCAACATCCTCTGTGCTGAGTTCACCAGCAAAATGCTGTGTATTTTCGTAAGAAAACAAAAAGCAACCTGGATGATCCGGTTGAATATGAATAATATTAGCATGATCTACATCAAGGAGATATACGCTATACAAAAAGGGGCAATGTTAAACAGTCGATGATAGTTTGAATATCATTTCCAGTGAATACTCTGAATGAAATGTCAATCTTGCATAAAAAAACAAAGTTTAGTTTCTGCTGTTCGTCATGTTGTTAAATATAGCGAAACTTGTCATGGTTCGACGTGAAAATGTGACAGCGTAGGTCACATTTAAAAAGAGTTGGCTAATTTCTTGGGAACGAATTGTTGCGTTGAACGTTGAACAGTCTAGTGTGTTTGACCTGCGTCGATTATTGCAGATCACTTGCTCGACAAGTATACATAAGTAACATGGTTTTTAGTTCGCGGCAGAAATTAATCGTGGTCTGTTCGTCAATCTACATCAACATCACTGTCTACAGGTTTCGTGTCTGGAACATGCCACTAAAAATGTACGACATGCAATTTAACATTACAACGATAAGGTAATACTGAGTAAATTATGATGCAGGTTTTGTCCTTTATTGAACATAGTCACGATGGTTGACTGTCGCTGATTGCTAACTAGGTTAAAATGTATCATGTCTTACCAGTGAGCTCAATAAGCAGACATTTCCATTTAACCAGTTCAAGCTTGATAAAAATCCTGCTTCATGTATCCGTTCAAGCGAGCAAAAGGCTTTTGATCATAGGTTAATATTTTCCAATGACAACTGGGACTAATTATTTTTGAATGGTATACAAATGTAAGGAGAAAAACTAACTGATGTGAATCAGAGAAAATTTGAAAGGAAAAAAACAATACTGGAGCTCACTTATGCGGGGAGCAAACACCAAAATGGACGTAATCATGCCGACAGCTGCTAACAGTTGATGATTTTCGATAAGCGGTAAGAACTGTTCGCTTTGCCTCTCATGCGTGCGTCGATGAATTAAGGTTTTAGAAGTAACAACCGTCATTACTCACAGGCGAAAGTGGTTGAGTGTTCACATATGACAATTCGGTCGTGCCTAATGTGAGGTCAATGGCGCAGTCTTCAACCGGTTGCCTCGTGAAAGCGTGACCGGAGTTCTAATCTCGACCGTGGCAGGGATATTCACTACTGACGAGCTCTAATGAGATCGAAACTCGAGTCTAGTGCTTCTTTTCGAAGGAGACCGACTGGCAAGTCTATGGGAGTGTGACGGCTGCGATCAAATGTGGGTGGTGTTCAATCTATATGAAAATAAAAATCCCCTACTACTCGTCTGTAATTAGCAATCGGTTAATTCATGGTGATAGAGATAGGTGACATGTTTCAGTGAGGGTAGATTTTAGATACAAAGGCGTACTGTAAACAGGCTGCCTGCCAATTCGACACTCTCGTTTCGGAGAATGATCCCTAAATAGTTCATCTCTTCACATTTGTACGGAAGACACCGGTGGATGAACAGTAATTAAGAATCTATTGTAAATCAAGGTTAAGTCATATTCAAATTCGACAAGTGAACATGGATCTTCTGGATAGGGTTCTGCCTGAGTTCCACGTCATGAACGACAAGCTATATGTTGGTTTGAAGCCAAAATTAAATGTTAAGGTAAAGGTTTAGAGTGAACTGGTGGGTACTTATTTCGTGTGTCATCATCATTATCAAAGACAGAAGTATGTTTGTGGTTCTCATTGATGCTTAACTAATACACAACCATGAGGAGAAAATCGAACCGTTTACATTTACGGAGAGGGTGTGAGTTGTTCAGGATACTCTGTTGCGTCAATAGTGGTGTCGGATTGATAAAAAAATCTTCTGTTTCTTGACGTTTCGTTTTTCATATATATCACAAGTTTTCAAAACTCAAACTGAGAAGACAACAACAAGAAATGCTTGTCTATTGTGCATATAGTATATGTGCACGTTAATGAGAAGCGAAAGACTTGAAGGTATGACTCAAGTAATTCATATGATTCCATCTTTGTAAGACCATACAGCAATAGATATTTAGAGGTGCTGTTCTTTCTAGAATTTTAGTCAATAGTTTTGAGGAAGAAATCAATACAATTTAGTGCACCGAACCCCGCATGTGACGAACGTTCGTTAGCAGGGTATACCTGCTTACGTTTATCAAAAGAGTACGGTCACCAGTTCACCAGAGCCTATTCAACTTAAACATAAACCCAAGCGATTGCGACAACATGTGGTACGTGACTCAAAATTGCATGTAGCAGTTGCTATTAACAATGGAAGAGCTAAATTAAGGGTCATTAACTGTTGACGTAGCTGTCTGGTCTAGACAGACTGACATACCTACTCTTAATTTAGTCTCTGTAGTCGCCCAAACTAGAGGCTACACCGTTTATACAACCAATACTTAGAAAAACCAAGGAATATGGGCGAAATGGAGCCAATGTTTGCCATTTTCTCACTGATTTAACTGTTGTGATGAAAATTGATGAGAAGCATCAGTGAAATCTGGCGGGAAAGTGAATTGCAGATGTGTCTCAACCCACAGCTTTAGTGCAAATAGTAGTTTGAATTATGTGGACAGGTTGATACTACGGGATTTCGTGAATTAAGTCCGACCATTTTTTTCAGTTTTGTTACCGAACTAGGACACTTCAGTTTTTGCACCTGAGGGCAGTAAAGTATTACTGCATCGCCACTAATCAGAATTGTGATATTCACAAATGTTTTAAAGCCAGTAATCTTAATTGTTTAATAGTGTCTTGAAATCGCGTTTGTGGTTCCAGATAAGTAGGTGAGTATGCATCTGCATGTAAAACTATGTACTTTCGACTGGACCATTTATGACCATTTGAAAAGCTCATTCCACATGTTGCCAAATAACAGATGACCACTGTTTTGTTCACCACGTTGACACACATGATAAAACAAACTTGGCATCCATAAAACTAACCCCAAAATATAATCTTCAGTATCACAAATGTTTCACATAAAAGCATACATAGTTGACGTGGTAATGAAACAGTGTTACATGACCGTATGGGAGTGTAGTCAGGAGAGTCACACACCTGCACACACATACAGGTGCAAACAAGCGTTTGTTTATTGTTGACAAGTCGTTACATAAATACGGACGCACATATGCATATCTGATTAATAGTTTTCAAGTTAAAATTTGAGTGTTTTTACATACACACAAACAAACAAACAAACAAACATTTGAGAGTTGTTTTGGTTACCGGACAAGAAAGAATCGTAATTGTAGGGTAGGTGTGAAGGATTGAGCTGACCCAAATATATATTCATAACAATCATCACACGAAAAAGAAAGTGAATCAAATGTTCCCCATAAAATACTGTGGCTTAAGCATACGAGCGAAAATGTGTTTTAAAATGTTAGCACGTAGAACGTCTTTTATTTTGCAGTCTCGGGAAAAAAATGACTGACGGGGATATCCTCGTTTAGTCTTCTAACGCAAGTTCAGTTGAAAAAAGCCTGGTGAATAATGCTCAACTTATTTCGCAACAAATGAGAATAATCAAAGTTCATTGTTCCCCATTGTGTTTTAATAAAGTTGGTTGCCAAACCTGACCGTACGGATACGAACCATTACAATTTCAGCACAATCCGCATTTTGTAACGGTAAGAAATTTTCATTCAGTCCTCTTTTAAACAAATCTCTAGACTCGGAATTGTTTCACTTTGTATTTTATCATTATTTTCTTTACCAACCGCGTTGTAAAATAACTTATAATAAAAATAACTTATAACATTTGGGTTTGTAGTCATCAAAACTTGAGAATAGATTTTATCACATGTGTTGGATTTGTTGAAGTCTGTCTGGTACGTTTGTCATGTTATGTTTGATATCATGTGGAACGATGATTTTTTTTGAGATATGTTTGGTTTGTCAGTAGAAAACGGATCCCGAATTTGTCTTTATTTGTCTTTTCTGTGTGCAGTAAACAATCATGACGAATTTTGTGCTACAACTGCAAATAAAGTGTCCGTTTTCTTTTTTATCTTATAACTATCACTGTTCATCTGTTAGAACTCTCTTGACATGCTCGCACCCTCATCTAGATCCGGCTATCGTGAACAGTTTATTTCTCGTTGACTGATGGCCATTTGTGGACTCGTGTTTGGTTACTCCATTTTGTACACTTTTCTGCTGAATAATTCAAGGTGATGGAGCACTTTTATTGTAGTTGTGAGGAACAGTACCGAATAAATTCTAATCTTTTCGATCGTCCATTCTGACGTCTTTTGGATAGGGGAGATATTCCCGTCAACCTGATCGTTATTGGAGTTGTCGAGTACGTGTTACTGAGTGAATTATCCGAAATCGTCAAGATTAATTTAACAAAGTGGTTGCTTCGCTTCCTTGTAAAATTCAGTATCAGTTGGTATGATCGCTAGGTTAACTGTCTCACCGACAATCAGCAATTGCGACTGTAGTTAAGCTAGAAGACAACATTTCATAATTCCGTAATATATCCTACGCAATTCCCTTACGACATTATCGGTCAGACCACTCAGATTATTTATCCGAAGATTGAAAAGTTGATTGAAATATTGTCACTGGGTCCTAAATTTTGTTGTCCAAAAGGAAAAATTAGGTTGTTGGACTTGAAAGTAGAGTTCGAGAACCTGTGTTTCTCAGCTGTCTGACATTAAGCCGTCATCTCCGCTAGATGTTCAACGATTGAATTCGACGCTTGTTAACTCATGTTACCAATACCAGCAGAGTAATCCAACCTCGAAACATATGTTAACGCAGGAACATATCTTAGCAGCCGAAAGTCTGGGGAAAAATGAAAGCACTATTCTTTTCAAGCCGGATAAAGGTGCTGGAATAGTTCTGCTCAATAAGACAAGTAACTTAGACAAAATACAAACCAAACTAGATGATCAAACCAAATTCGAGCAAGTGGAAAATGGGAAGGACAAAATCCCTCAAATAAACAATGCATTGTCGAGAATATTACGTTCTATGAAACAAAACGGGACAATTGACTCTCCAATTTTCGAACGTATTCGACCAATTGGAACCACAATTCCCAGGCTTTACGGATTACCGAACGTTCACAAAGCGGGTATACCTCTTCAACCTATTCTAGACAAGTGCAACTCACCATATCACTCGCTGGCTAAATAGTTATCGTCTCCTTGAACAAGTTAGGCAGAAGTTATCAAACCACAGCCTACGAGACTCCTTTGAATTCATTAACATAATCAACAGGTTAAACCTAACCGGACAACAAATGCTTACTCTGGACATGTCACCTTTATTTACAAATGTTCTACTGAAGGAGATGATAGACTATTTGTATTATATTGTGAATAACAACATAGTTGTCCATACGTCCCCACTAGACCTAAAACAGTTCTTGTACTTTTGTACTCATAACCCACATTTTAAATTCAATGGAGAACGTTATCGACAAACAGATTGCGTGGTGATGGGATTCCCATTTGGACCGTCGTTCGCAGACAACTTCATGGCGAAGCTTGAGAATGACCAGTTAGAAGAGGCCATCCGTGGATTTAGCGTTTATAAACGATATGTGGATGTTATCGTATGTATGGTTAGCGAAAAAGGCAACCCAGCAGATATCTTAGCCATTTCCAACTCTGCCCACACGAACGTGACATTCACACTAGGAGCCAAACGTAACGATCATCTATCCTCATCCGGCGACGTGCTGATGAATCCGTTCAACGTAAAATCTGGAGGAAAGAAATCGGGAATGGCTAGTATATCCATTTCAGCAGCTTTGTTCCTCTAAGGCAGAAAAAGAATCTCATAAACTGCTTGACTAATAGAGCCCTGAGTATATGTACACAGAATACAGTCTCCGATGAACCATCGTTTTTACGCTCACTGTTCTTACAAAATGGCTATCCAGAGCGTCTGGTAGACAAGACTATGCAGCGTCGTGAGAAACAGGAAAAGATGAACCTAGCGAAAAAGAAAGCAGTATTTATCTCATTACCATTCAAACGGGATACGCTTGCCAAAACAATCACTAGGAAACTTGACACTGTCATCAATAGAACATTATACGCTGCAAAATTACGCGTCTGTTTCAACTCTACTCCAGCTTTGTGTTTACGGTTAAAGAATAAAGTGCCCGTTTCTGCGCTTCTTTTTGTGTATACTCATTTACTTGTTCCTGTGGAACTATTTACGTGGGTTGCACGACCATGCGCTTATCCAAACATATCCGTGAGCATCATCCAGCCTGGATCAGTAGCGGAGTCACCAAAACAATTACGAGCGCACACCTCGTTGATACACATCATACTGTTAACCTGGACTCCTGTTTTCGTCCGATTTACCAAGTCAACGCCAGTCACCCAAGAACTGTCAAATGCCGAATTTTAGCCACTGGAATTTGGCGACTGGAATTCGATTAAGAAATCCACCCTTGTGTCCACAAAAGCACTTTGTTCAGGCGTTGAAGTTGCCATGACCAACCACCCACACCACAATCGATCAAACCGTCATGGTTCCAGTGGCGTCATAATGGTGACGTAATTGTACCAAAAAGTTGTTTCCGTGTCCGCCGATGGCGTGTCTGACCTCACCCAAACTAGCTACTTGTTTCTGTTTGTTTCGCCCTGACATCACTGTTTCATACAAATTGTTATGTAACTAGCTTGATGATGAACAACTGAAAACGAGCTTGTTCGCTATACTATATTGTTATCCGAAGATTGTAAGTTTCTAAGGGAATTTTCCAGTGGCTACCCAAATTCCCTTCAAATGTCATATCAACTCACATTCAAGTGTTTTACCGCAGTGGACTAGTGGCTCAAAAAATACGCTGTCTATGAATATTGTTTCCATTCTCACTGTTTCTATTATCAGCTTTCAGCTCCACCGACAGATGCACTTATCAGTGGCTGAAACCTATCCTATAACGCTTCTACTCAATAGTGTGGGTGGTCGCTGTTGTTTCCTGCTACGTGTGAACATTTAGACAATATGTGCCAGTCTGTGGCAAGCCCGTTCACATGATTCCTGTTGGTGGCACGCTGGTGCCTGTGCCTTATTGGATTTTTCATGTGACCTTCCTGATCGAACATGAGAGCTTTAACTCACTTACCCTTGTGGTTTGACATTGTACTGTCTACCGTCTCATCGGACAGTTGTGCCTGCTTGTTGTCACATTCAGCTCCTACCGTAAATAACTCGTCCTAGTTGTAGGGTGCAATACTGCTGTCCAACCGTATCTGTTAAAATACTCGAGCTTTATTAATAACGGTCGTACAATGTGAAGAAACAGTAGTCACGACCTCTCCAACCTAGCAGACCGCAACTATACAGTCAAGGTTTGCAATACCAGTGAGAGCGTCATCGCCTGGTCACTTTGCGTTATTTTTTGGTACCAACAGCTGCATTAAACAATGGGTGGTTTGGCAGATGGACTGTCGACACGCAGAGTACAAGACCCAAACAAAATGAACTACACCTTGTTATCAGATAAGATCACGGACTCGAACTTGCATGTTTCTCAAATACAAACTTATGGGCTGTCGTATTGTTGATGTAGTTGGCTGATTTGATACATGATGAATGACACATACAGCGATGGTCAAATACTAGGTCTAGGAGCATCTGTGAAAATGGGCCACTATCTATAAACCACAGAGATAATCGGACGTCTTTGTTACGGCGCAACTAGCAAAGATTAACAAATACTTTGTATGTTTTGATGTGTTACTGGTTGATGAGATGACAATGCTGAGGCAAGCGGGAAAGCAGAAGTCTCAGGTAACTCCAAAATAGGGATTGAGTCAATCCAATGTTGTTGCAGGAACTTACACTGTGAATGCGTAAAGTGCATACCATGCAGATCAGCCAAACAATTCAACCGGTTTAGCATGATATGCTGATATGTTGCTCGTAAATAATTTAACTAAATAAATGTCACCCGTGTACTCAATATCAGTCATTATGGTACACGACAGAGGCATGACCTCAAAATCACTTGATTATCCACCTACTCCGTTATTTAGCTAAAATGGATGGGGAAAATCAAGAACCCTGTCAAACGTCAGTTAAAGTGGAGAACACTCAAGATAACTGCCCATAACATGCGATGAGGGCAAAGACACTGCCCTGACGAGTAACGGCACATCGCTAGAATTCTTTTGCTATGTAGTTAAGCCCAGAGGTCATGCTGGACAACCAAAGCAAAATCGGCCTCTAGACCAAAAAGTACGGCGATTTTTGGCTGACAAAGGAAGCACTGATGATTCATTTTCTGTTATAACGTCGAGGTCTCTTTATTACATCCTTGTTTAGGCAGAAAACCTGTCTCTTCTTCTTGTGTTTAGTTCTCTTTGTGCTTCAGAAGCCACCAGAAGTTCATTTCAAGACACAAGTAAAACATCTGAAATCGTTCATCTCCAGGAGTTGGTGGTCAAACTTGTTTGATCCTCACTACAAAAATATCAAGTCAAAATTGAGGTTCCGATCTACACGCCTCTAGATACTCGGTTGGCTTACGATGGTTAGGTCACGTACTTCGTACGCCAGCTGAGCGTTTATCGTACCGAGCATTATACACTGACATCACCAACAGTTGGGTGAAACCATATGGCGGTCAACCAACAACATGGTCACTTAATATGAAGACCCTGACTGCTCCACTGAGGAGAGTGAGTAGGTGTCGCCTGCCTGGCTGGGGTCCTCGTGATCACTCAAATCGCCGGTTAGAGACGCTATCCGGGATGGCAGTGTGTCGCAGGCAATGGCGTACCCTCATCCTAGTAGCGTTTTCTCCCAGGATATTCCACGTCACTGTTGAGGTGAGCGACGGTCCGAGCCACAACACCTTTTGGTCAGGCACATGGCTGCTATGATGATGATGATAAGGTGATAGCTTCTATACTAATGTCAAACAGATAACATTAGTGGTAGTTACCCAGCTCAACCTAGCGTTCATGTGAGTAGTAGTTACCACTAGTCAGCTAACAAAAGTCAACATTCTAACTTTCTTCACCAGATAAGATTATTCACAGTTAAACAAGAACATGCGACATTTATTCCAATTACCAGTTTGTAAGTTCACTCCGAGCATTTACAGACAACAACACATATATGTGTGCTAGTGATTACCTCAACAATTCAGCCATGTAAAAATGAAGTTTAGTTAATTTAAAACAACTGACCTGTGAATCCTAGGTGACCGTCATAAAAAATATTATTGAGCCTATATTTCAGGTTAAAAATTGTATGTGTAACAACTATACATCAGGTTAAATTGGGCTGACAGCATCCTATTTCAAAAATAAGGATTGATCACAAAAAACGAACTAACTTGATCAACACACTCCATTTTTGGCACTTTGGTGTACTGGCTCGAATAATCTCAGTAGGTTGGAAGCCTACTTTTCAGGTAATTATTCAACCAGTGTTCTTTTATTCAAAAAAATAATCATTCTGCTGACCCTGCTGAGATATACAAAATTATATTACTCAAATGTCACATGTGTGGATGTCACATGGCGTCAAGTTTAGATCGGGCACTTTCGTAGGCCAATCCTGCAGATCGTCATATAGGTAAATATGTTTTCTTGTCTATTTCCTTTTATTGATGATCTCTCAGAGTGTACGACTGTTGGTTCTATCAACATAATGCTCTAATACATTTAAGTATATAGATGGTACATTCAGTATTCTCTGTTTACATTTGAAAAACATTTATTCACATGTATGAACGATTTGACAAATATCAATTTCTGGTAAACTCAGAGACAAGAAAAGACTAGCTTTAGATCTCTATCTTCTTCAGAATCAGCGGAGCGGCATACAAACAAAGAGATCTCATTACAGTGCGAAGAAAACACTTCAGACAGTGATATGGTTTATGTAAGTTGAACACAACTCACACTTTATCACAACTTTTCTGTCAGTCCCTGAGGAATAAAAACGCTACGAGTTGAACCAAATTATCCGTATCCGCCGGGTAACGGGAAAAAAGAGAAATTCTGAGTGTCTGTCGCAAGTTTAGGCATGCACGCACTATCATTTTGACTCTCTGCCGACGTAGCGGACGCTGACACATATACAGACAGCGAGGGGTTTTACTACTGAGTAAATATGGTGGGTCTACTGAAGCTAATTTGTTTACAACACTCATTTGTTGAGCCACGGTATCGGAAATTGTCTGACAAGAGAGAGGTAAGAAAATCTTGCGCGTCTGGCTAGTCATGAATGTACAACCGTACACACGGACCACTGGTTTTGTTCGCTTTGCTGTGGTACAACGGTGTCGAACTCTATTCACAAAACAAGTACGGCTAGCAAAATAAAGTGGCATTACATGCAAGCACTGTTGGGAAAAACTGCCAGATGAACACTGACCAGTTATATCAGATACCATGACCTGTGATCGGTTTTATCTCACCGTACTGTCAGTCGTATATTTGCTAAAGTAGCGCGTTTTCTCCCATCACTACCACTCCTTGCCACTGGCTGCGTCCTGTCCTACTGCCTATGATTATGACGCTGGACGACGAAACGAACAAACAATGCGCATTCATAACTTGAAGACCTCAAGTTTTCTTTTTTATCTCCATGAAAAACTGACTCCGATATCATGGCACACCCTGCACATTTGATTAGACTCAAGGGTTTAAACCAAGAGAACATCGACCGAAATCATTTGGACGGTTACCCTGTTTCTGTTCGTAACAACATGACCGGCCAACCATTATTCATGAGCGAATGTGACTGAGCGTCGTTGAGCTTTGTCTACTTTGAGGTCACTGGTACGGCGGTCACCAGGGTTATTATGTAAAAACTAACAACGGATTTCACAGTTCCGTTTTCTTCCCAAGTACATTTACTATTACTGAACAAAACTTTGCGGAAAAAGTTGACTGAAAATCCACTTCACTATGAACGCTGAAATCAAATATGGATCATATTCAATTGGTCTTAATAAGTCAAATAAGACATCCCACGAGCGAGTAACACTGTAGAACAGCAGTATCGTTAGCGGTTTTTTATTTTATGCACCAGTCTGAAGATCACCTCTACCTATTCCAAAATTAATGTTGCTACCAAACATACACTTGGAACAGTAACAAGACAGATGGAATCCTATACATGGCGTCCAAAGTCTGATTACAGCTATTTTCCTAAAAGATACACAAAAATAATGCCCCAATAATTTATAATACGTACATCAGTGACGCACTGCACAGTGTACTCTTGTTTGCTACGACGAAACACGGTTAAACTTGGCATGCAATCAGCGTCTGCCTATTCCATATGACACTGTGATTGAAGAAGGATGAGTAGGACTCACAAAGAGCTCCGGATAAATGAACCGATTGAAAACGAAATGGCGTTGGCCGAAGTTACTGCTCAGAACAATTAACAGACAGACTTTTCCCACCCACGTTTTTGGTTAGATGAGTGGTGTGACAACCATGTGCTATGGACCAGATGTGGTGGTGTAAAGTGAAATGGAAAGCGGAGAGAAAATTTTGTGTCATAACCTGTAGAGAAACTTTAAGTTTGTGTGTGTCAGATCTGGTTGCAGCTCACTTTGTGTTATTAAACTAGCATGTGTAAGTCCATATGCCAAAAACCTAGTTATGAGTTCAATAAGTGACTCAATTTGTTCGTTAAAAAGGAAGTAGAGCGGTGTGGTAACTTGTCTGCGCCTACAGCTTTCCATATAACGGCGCTCTGCTGAAATGAGACTCGGAGGTCTGCAAAACAAAAGTGCTGCACAAGATGACTTTCTCCACCCGTCAGTCACACAATCCTAGCGACGGTATTTGTTATAGGGAGGCGGCTCAGAGTGTAAATTCTTGTGATTGACAAATGAATCAACAACGATTTTCCAACAAATGTGCGCAAGATGTCCACCCATATAATTTTACATGTACTCACTTTGATGACCATGGCCAAGTGTTTCAGTTCCGACGATTCAATATTCAGCCGCGTCACAATGGGACTACTCAAGACGGTCCTGTCTGGCGTATTTTGTCTGCTGAGGGAGACAAGACTCCAAAGAATACGCGGAGCGACACGACCAGGCGAACCGACTGGTGGCCGAGTCACGCGAAACAGGAGTTTGTACACTTCTGTGGCCGAGCTGCGCCAATTGGCGTGGGAACAGAGAATCGTAACATACAGTTGCATACCCACCAGAATGAGTGGATCTATTAGTAAAACCAGTTATTTATAAGCAAAAAAGTGTTTTTGTTACGCGAGAACATTATACAGTCCAAGTGGCTTGAAGATGGGGATTGAAAAACTCGTTATTTTTCCGAATTCTCATTGGAATTCGTTCTATATATTCAAAGTTCCACTTTCAGCAAGGGGTGGATAATCCACACATTAACCTAAAAAATCAATCAACGTCTCTTTTAGTTGATCGGTTTTCAGCATGAGAAAAACGAACTGTGACAACCAAAGAACACAGCTCACATACCTCACTACAACGTCAGTGATCGTGATCACATCTTTCACTAGGAGCGTCTGAAGTGGCATTACGAAACGTGCTCAAAATGCGTAGGTCCTACCCCGTCTGACGATAGTGCGGCTGATGGAAACTTCCATTTTGAGCAAAGAGTATGGTTGTCATTGTGAGTGATGCATTCAATTACTTATGCTTATAAATAGTACACATCACCTGTTGACATCCTATGATCAATACGCAACCCCCTATGCCTGTAGCATGCCAATTCTACAGTGGACGTTTGAGTTAACATAACCTTGTTGTCTTGTCCTGTTTGAGTATGAGTACAAATCAGTGACTCTTAGATCTTTTCAGATCGTTGCCCGGTTAATGTCCTAGATACAGCATGTTTGCCTATTGACACTAGCTCCGTGAATACTAAAATCTGTACAACGGTAGCCAACTACACCGCTTACTGTAATCCATCATACAACTAAATGATTGCTCCGGACTCAGTATGATGGATGAACATGTGGAACTTTCAGCTCACTCTTAATATCTTCCTGGAAGTTACATAAAAGTCTCATAAATTTAGGTTCCGTTCGTCAAGGTTTTGTTTGTTTCGGTTGGATATACTCATCTCAAGTGTGTGGACGATTTGGATGGTCTCCCTAATGCATTTGAAAATATTCATCCAAACAACACACATTTACCGTTGTTGATTAAATAGAGCCAGCTTGCAACCAGACTCAGACTGTTTCAGACCACTGTTTTGATCCTACCCTTCAATTTCTGTTCACCACATCTTCAGTGTTACTGATTCTGAATCAAGGTCCCAAAGTTTATCAATCTAAAGTTGAATAAGTAAGCATAGAAAACCTCTCCCAAGATTTTATCTAACGGACACATTGCCGGCAATACCCATCCCCATCCAAGAGATTAATGGGACATCAGTTCGCAACGGCTATTTCTCGAGTGAGTTGCACAACTTGCCAGATAAGAAGTAGTGAATGATCGGCAGATTAATAGAGATTGGTCAACGAGCCAATCGCTTGCGCACGATTGCGGTGGGCAGTAAGGTTGAACTTGTATATCCGCAATGGTATCAGAAAGCCAGCAAAAAACATTGCTAAGTATAGGGTTTTTGCATGATGTGGCAGACAGTACCTGTTAAATTCAGTCACCTGATAATGTGTACCGTTGCCCACATGTATACGGATAAAGCACAACCTAGTAGATGTGGGCGGAATGTTGTTTGGTGCCCATGGTTTGTGCACACTTCCGTGCACTGACAGTACATCAGGACACCGTAAGCGCGATAAGCCGAACCCGAGCTTCGACCAACGTAACAAGTGCGTAAGTGACTGGCAATCAGACGGCGACTTGATGACAGCCTAGATCATAACAGATAATTTGACTATTTGAAGCGCTATACGAATAGCCCACAGTCTTTGTTCTCAGGTGCCGCCTGCCGCCACCATTCCGAACAATTTTTCGTTCTTTTCCCCCAACATCCCGTAGGAGATGATGGAATTCACTTTGGAAAATACAGGTGGCGGTGGTACTGATACTATTACTAGTAACAGTTTATACCGTGTTGTCATAATTTTCAAACACCGGTGTAACCATTAAACTTGAAAACGAGTACATTCGAGTGGAACTCAACAGATGCTTACAGTACACCATTTGGATAACAATGCGCTATACTTTCGCGTTAACGGCTGGTCCGGAAACGACAGTAGAGCTGACAGTTCCACAAACGATGAGTCATGCTTTTGATATCATACTGGCGTACATGACTTAGGCTATAGAAGTATTACGAAGTTTGACAAAATTGGAGATGTTTGTTCCAGCATTCACTGAAATAGCTCAAGATGGCTTTGGGATATGAATAGATCCCAAAGTGAATGGCTTACGAACAACACAAGTGAAGTCGGTCAATCGGACGAGAAAGGACGAGCAAAAATCCGGGGCAAAATTGCACAAGATGTCAACATAAAACCTCGATACGCCCTCGGTCGGGATTCTGATTCTTAAATGTGGGCGCACAACGGGTGCGAGAATCTGCGATTTAGTTAACGAGTATCCTCGATTACGGAACGTATTTTCACTGTGATATGATATAAACCAGCGAAGGCAATCCAAGCATTAAAAAGAATGACATCGGTCTCATTCTTTGTGTACTTGCTGTAAACGACACAGCTTCTTGAGTATAAAGAAATTCGACATCCACTAAAACACCAGCTTACTGAAAGATGTCGAGAAGTTAAAAAAACCAACGAAAAACGACTCGGGAATTGAAACACTGTAAATATTACAAGCAGGTCAAAGACCGGCATCATAAACTTAGAAGATTAATCTATAGGATAATCTGTCAAGATGATGGTTTTACTATCTTAATCTTTGGTAAATGGCACAAAACAGAAAGTTCATGCGAATATATGGAAAAATATAAGACTCACGTTCGGGACATTTTACTTAACCAATTACTCTGTTTCAAGCAATATATCGGATACTCTCACGTATCTACACTTCAAAAGTCCGAAGTAGAAATTGCGCAAACGAGAACGTAACATTTTATCTACAGAGTCACCCATTTCTAAACCGCCTGCATAAACACTGAGACAATGACTCGTACTAAGCAATTGTAGAAAATGTTAATCAATCCACATCAGTTTTATTTTCACTCATAAATAAAGGTATCATTAAATACTACAAAAATTAATCCGTCGTCTAGAAGGTCGTCGTTTGAATGACTTTCTCAACTAACGCAATCAAGACTAACAAATTTAGACAGTACTTGCAGAACACGCATGACTTCTGCAGAGAATTTAGTTTAAACGAGCGGTCTACTGCACTGTTGACGTTAGCCTAGGAAAGCAGCCCAGTGTATAAGTTTAGCACTATTTGCTTGTGGTCTCAACTTTTGAATTCTAATAGAATTACCAGTCAGATCAAAGTTAGTTGTATTCAATCTGAATCAGTCAAATGCCCAACCGCTCAACAACAAAAACACAAAATGTTGGCAGTCGTATCAAACAGTGATTTATACGCTTAGATCGTATCCGATTGAGACCTGAAAAACTTTTGTTCAACAGGTATTCACGATTAATAATGACGTTCCATTCTACTCATGAAATCTTTCTCAAACGAGCTAATTAATATACAACTTTTTGCAAACAATGCACGAACTATGTGAACACCTATATGAATAGGAGAACAATGACTAACACGTCAAGTGTGCAGTGCCAATTTTTGAAAATGTGCAAAGCGACCAAGTGATAGCTAGCAAAGAAAGGGACAGAAATACCACAGGCAAAAGTAGGTTGTATTCGATGAGAGAAGAAAGGCATGATAGTCTAAGTAGAAGTTATATGGATTATAGAATAGGTCTCTCCGTTCTGTCATTAAGGCTAATCAGCTTGTTCGTCCTAAAACCGGTTGCTGTTTGCTGATAACTGTCTAGTTATAGAATTCATTTTGTGAAGACAGTCTCTTTAATTACAGATTGGTTGAGAGAAAATGTGTTCCACTTGAGACAGCCGATCGAGGAATCATGATAAACAAATGGATTTTAAGATGGCCCAGTAATATTTCTTTGTTATTTACTGGTGTTAGAATAGAGTTGTTTTTTTTAATCAGAGTGATGGTACCACAAGAATACAAAACAAGTCTTACACGCATACAGGTCATGAAGCTGGAATCCAATGACTGTCAGCTATCAAATTCAGACTGTCTGGTCCACAGAGTAAGGCGAGAGACTTATGACAGTCACCAGCGGAAGAGCACTACGGATAATTCATGTAAAAAATGGGCATTAAAGGTGTTTTTACAGTGTCAAAAGATGTAGCAGCCACTCGTCTACTGAAGAAATCCGTAACTGTACACATGTGACAAGGATTAGGAGGCCCTCCACATTGAGTGAATGCTCACAGAATTATAAACTAGGATGATCAAACAGCAAAATGAAACTATGAAACCGTGCTGCAGGACTAATTTGTATCATGTCAGCTATAATGCTGATTACAAGAAAACTTGCTCGAAATATCCAGAACCTCAGAAACCTTTCCAAAAATAAAACAGTGCTTTTAAGAACATTAACATTTCTGTTCATACGATAAGTTCACCGGATTAAGAATTGTTGGATAAACATATCCATAGGGAAACGGTTTTAGGTTGTCTGTAAATACTTGCCAATAACCATTTATCCTTTGCAATATCTCATTATGCGCATTTGTGGTAAAACTGCAATTCAAAAATTTTGTACATTTGATAGAATTCACTCGACCGACTGTGTAGATTCCATTTTTGTCTTGACCATCTGTTGCAGTTGGTTTCTAATGACTATTGAACTGGCACTGGCATCAATAAACCCCAACCAGGAACAGTCAGTCAAATATCCCTATAGTTGTCCATATTTAGCTGACCTTGAAGATACTCACATTTGAAGTTGGCTCGCGTTGATTGAAAATTTTCTTTTCCAAGTGCAAAAGGTTACCAAAGAACATGAGCACTGACTACTAATCTGTTGTTGTGTGAGGTCCTTATATAGTTTCCGCTTAGCTTATTCGAAAATTTCTTGTAAACGTCACTTCTGGCTTTCAGAAGCTCAGGCAAAACCAACAGTGTCATACTTTATCTTCTCAAGTCGGTTGCAGGTGTTGCGTATACTGAAATAATCATTGGAACTGAAAAGCAATCCACTTTATTCTCTGGATTTGGTTCGCCGGCCAAATTAACCCTGCTTTCCGGTTCGTCTTCGGTGTCCACTTCAATGGAATATCCACGATAAAGCGGTTAATCAGTGAAACTATTCCGGAACACAGTGTATAGGTGTAGCATTGTTCCTGTATCCAAATCGACTACTAATCAGTTTCGCACGTGACTGGATCCTGTTAGATTCCATTGGAAAGCTAATTTAATACAGTCTGAAGTTGCCTGTGTCCCAGGCTTTGTTTAGGATAACTACAGTTACCGTGTATCCCAAACTAGAGGGTGAATCGTAGAACAAGTTCAGAAAGATAAACATCCTCATTTGTGGACATTGCCCCAACGGCAAATGGATTGGTAATTATCCCTAGAAATGATTAAAGTACGCCAGTGATCCACAGATAATGTAATCAAAAACCGCATCCACACATTTACACCTAAGTCCGGATAAGATACTTTGCACTATCGATAGTCACGGGACGTGTACATGTGCAATAGTTACGAATTCGTGTGTGTCAGGTGCAAAAGAGTGCACTGATGTCGACGTTTATATAAAGCTTAAAACAGGTGACTGAATGATACATGAATCTAAATGCACATGCTTCATTGTTCAAATCGTGGTTTAAAGATTCCCTTGCCAATTTTAAGTTTTTGTCGATGTGAACATTTAGATATATAATAAACCCTAACCATAAAATAGTGTTACATGGTTTAAATTTCAACAGAAGTTTTCTCAAATTCCGTGATCATATTAATTCTTAACTGTTGAGGACTGGCGTATCAGGTGAATGAATGTTCGCTTCTCCTGACACTTTCATAGTTTCATAACAGTAAAGAGCCCCTGGCAACGACATGTATTATTTTTGTGCTAATTTCAAATAAACTAAAGACTGACACTATTCTGAAGGATTTGTAAACAGTAAAATATAAGCTGGTTAACGTTTCTGTGATGAGGCGTACTGAATCACATGCGGATAAATGAATCTCGAGTTGGTACAATTAAGTCTTTTTTTATGTAAAGCGGAACAAAGTACTATGATTACGATGCTCCTTCGATCTTTACTTGTAAAACATTATCGTCATAAAATAAAAATCAGAATACACTGATCTGTTTTTCACACCGGTAAACAAATAATTTCACATTACTGTCAGTGCTAATACGTAAAACTGCTGGTAACCATTTTTCAAAAATATTCCGTCGATGGCAAACAAACGGATTTCAGTTATTTATTAAAACCAATCGATACGTCTTTGTTAGGACAAACGACAGCCTAAGCTGTAATCTTTACTAATACGACATGAAGCTGAAATGTTGGTTACGAATTAGTAGGGAATGGCGATCACATGTAATTTTATGCAGAGACAAATCTGCATGACAGAAACACAACTAAACAACGGATTGCAATTGCTTATCAAAAATACACTCCACGTAAAATCACCTGTGTTTTCCTGCATGACTCGTCTTGATCAAATCTTCACGAAAGCGTGCCACAATTTCTGTCACATTGCGCTTCTGATTGATTACGCTTTGATGAAATATGTCCCAGAGGCTATTGTGCATTCCTGACTCTGACCTTAGACGCGCGGTTGTTGACGATACCGAACTATCCTCATTCTGAGAGGGCACGTAAAAATGGGCTTCGTTTTGCTTCACCGGAGTGAGTCCACCGGGCCAAATGACTCGTACAAATTCGACATAACTGTTTGCAGGAACCTCACATCTAAAAGTGTCAAGACAGTGAGTTATTACTTAACCAAACATTCAAATGTGGTTGGGAAATTACATTAATTGGTAACCGTGCGGTAGTGTCCTCAAGGCTGTTTGAACTACAAACCCTAGTTATTAACAAACAAACCGGCTAGAACAACTCCGAAAGACCTGATAGTATTGTTGAAAATTACAAATCGAGTTAGACACACAAAGGAAGTTCATAAACAATAATCGGACAAACTGAAGTTAGATCAGTTTTGATTGCATCTGACCTCAGTTTCTTAATGGAACATGTGTACGTCCAAAGTATCTTAACTTTCGAGACAGCAAGTGAAACAGTGTAGCCTAAATGTCACAAATTGTTATGAAGATGAATTTTAGCGAACTATGCACACGTTGAATTGGTTTCACGAACTATACCTGTGAACAGTAATCCGACTGTGTCCAATGTATTGAGTATAAGGGAAAAGGTCATAACAAGAATCCGGCCAATGTGTTCCACGAATTGTTGCACAGTGTGGATACTAAATTGTCTAAGGGTAGTGCTGTTCAGTAATCACCGTCTGAGGCCGTGTGCGTACAAACTGTTCAGTCATGTAGTATATGTGCCATGTACTAAATACTACTTCCTGTCTTAATGTGAATCGAACTTTTGTCGGTTTTTGGCGAAATTGTGTGCATATGTAGGTGGTATTCATGACAATTTTACCCACCAGGTAAAGAACACGTACGTCTAATGTTATCATAGATCGCATTTGTACATAATTTTACCACGTTGAATTTTGAACAGCCATTTTCTCAAGTCAGTAGTTCATCTTTTTTCAAACAGAACTAGCTCATCAGGAGGAAAAGAAGTGTACCCCTTTTGTTGGCAATTTACGTAAGCATATATCAAAAGGATTGTCCCGAAAATTGCTGGGAAATGCGTACACAATGAATGTGTTGTGAAAATTACCGGAAAAATCAGAGTGAAACTTACTGACATATGTATCATGGATTGCGAAGTGAGTTGAAGCTACCCGATTAACGAGTAAGGTAGTCAGTTTGCATGATTTAAGGATTCTTAATCAAACAGTGAGAAATATTTTTTTATCTGGTAATAATTCAAATCAAGCTGAATTGGTTCAGTTAATGTAGTAAATTTACTGTGATTGAGGAGTCCTGATCACGGGGTTGACGATTACATTGAACAGAGCGATTTTGTACATTCTCCTTTCGAAATCATCTGACAAGCAGAACACTATTAACACCATGTTATGAATGAGCGTTTCGAACATTCATGTTGTGAATTTACTGGGGTCGTGGTTAACGTTAAGCTTGACAGGAACGAGGATGTGTATTGTAGAAAAACTCAAATGAGAGCAAACTTCGAACTTAGTGTTTTCTTCAGAAGAGAGTCAGCTGAAATGTTTATCTAAATGCAACAACTGTGATCACATTTAAATGTTGTTCAGTGTAAAACAATAAAACTATTGATCTTTTACCAGTGCTCTGATTCATATAGCTGAATTAAAGGCGTCAGTGTGGCAGCATACAACCGATGACTTACGGTGGTATGCAGTGAATAGAAGTGGTTAGCTATTTTTGGATGGTAATGTTAAATGATGGACGTCGAAATTTCATCTAAACAACAACAAGAGAAATTATTAATAAACCAAACTAACAGTTGTGGAATTTGATATGATGATGGATATAGAGATATTGAAGTAGATGAGTGAACGTTCCAACTGATTATTCGCCCTTTCAGGAATCTCTTGGGTTTTGATGAGCTTACCATCAGCTGACAGCTTTCACACTAATATATTTCTAAACTTCCGTTTGATGATATTTTACCACAATTGTACAGTTCAATCAAATGCTTATACGAAGAGTTCACACAGTACTGAAAAGTGATGGTATACACCATGACCAAGGTGGACATTTCACAAATGACAATAAACATATATTAGTGCAGATCGAGAAAGACCGGAACAGTTGTAAGCAAACAAAAAATAAGCCATCTCTGACACCAATGTTAGCTTTGAGAAACAAACCAGAGATCTCCAAAAAGTTCATAAACATCTACTTTTGGAGATGTGTGCACAGAACAAATTACAAGCGGTTTTTTAATATCCTTCTTATGATTTTCCAGTTTAAACTGACGGAGGAAAAAAAACATGGCCTGATTAATAGGTACTCACAGTCAGTAGATTGTTAACTGTTCTTGAACCTTGATCCGAAGCTACGGCCAAAAGATTACCTAATGTTGTAGTCGATTATCATTTTCACACGGTCGTTCACTCGATTCTATTACGGAAACCACACATTACTTGTCTAGATCAACCCATGAGTAAGTGGCAGGCAGGCTATCTAGTTAGACATGGATTGTTTGGTAAAAGCAGCGTTAGCCTCGGTTGTTAATTTTATTCTGGTCAAGCCATGGAATCTGTTCATCACAAGCACAACACAACTTCCCGTCTATTCAGAAACACATATAAACTGGACGTCTGTTTCTTAGAGAAAACCATAAATGTGCGATTGCTGCCAACCTGTTAACTGAAAAGCGCAGAGCTCAGATTATTAGTTCACTTGTAGGAACTTGGTAAGTAAATTTTTGGACAACAGTAGTGTTTGTGAGAAAAAATGAAATCCCAGTCCACGTGTTATGACGAACGAGGTGAAAACACATCACATTTGAGAAGGGCCGATGCGGTGTACCATAAAAGGCGTACGACGTTATGTGGTAAAGTGCATACTTTGTCAATATTCTAGCACAAAGTATATTTACTTAACCGACACCTTGTCAACGGTATATTGAACGACACATTCTGAGTCTCCGTTCTTCCAGATTGTTTATTCTTTAGTGACTGAAAGTTATCACATTTGTATTGCTCTACTGCGTCTACGACACAAAAATCGAACAACCTATTGGGCATCTGGTAACTACTGAAGCTCCACGGAGCCATCTGAAATATCTTACCAAGTGAACACTGTTTACAAATGATCGCAAACCTCGCGTTCATCAGGCAGCTTGTCTCGGAAGAGATTAAAGGACTCGGGTTTTGTTAGAGCTCCTCAGGAACACATGTCCGCAGTGAGACCCAGCGTTGAACACTGGCTAACCTTTTCGTGAAACAGCCGTGTTAACAACTGTTTCGATGATACCGTACTAGACACAAACGAAATACCATCTCTGAACGTTGTGCAACATTCCTTAGTGAATGGTGCTCAGGATCCTTGGCCGTCCGAAGGGGAGACACAGTAACCAATGTCTCCACTCTGATCACTAATCCCGTTATCATGATAATTCAGACAAGCTGAACTCACTTAACTCGTTTAACGTATTGGTGATCGTTCTCGGTGCAGGTTAGCCAATACTCTTCTAAAAACTTGAGCAGTAGTGAAAGACTGCTGTAGTTGAACGGTTTAAATTGGTGGTCCCGTCATACCCAATGTGAGGTCGTTTGGATAGCAGTCAACATCCTGAGTTGGAAACGCGCGAAGTTGAGTCAAAATCTTGTCCACGGCGTGAGCTAACATGTACCACGCCCAGTTCTAATAAGAGCGATCTTTGGGAGAAAAGCTGGCTGAAAAGTCTATTTCATGGAGAAAACGGTAGTAAAACGTGAGCTGTGATAAACTTACAATGTACATTATCCTAAACTACTTATCAATATGTTTTTAAAAGG
>LUCH01000361.1:36367-62071 GCA_013368495.1 Paragonimus heterotremus
GTATATACTGCGAGATATGTTAACATTTAGTTTAGTCTGCTTAATCTGGTAGGTAACACGTATGTGGATGGTAAGTATGTAACGAAAAATAACTTAACCGATAAAAAACCAGCTTTACATTACAGGCTGAACAGTCAGTAACCGTTCTACATACTACTTCCTTATGACCTCTAGACCGCTGAACTCATAAACTACTTTGTTTCCAGTAGATGATGCAAAAACCTTAATATCTTAATGAAAATGAGACTGTTCATCTTTCTTCGTCATTTGACCACAAAAGTGGTGATGGGAGGTAGTGCAACCTATCCAACAGTCTCAAGTAAAACCATCATTAGTTGACGATTGCAACTGGACAAGTTACTTTTATTTGATAGTGAACTATGTAAGATACCGTTGTGGTTTTAATTGGTTGGACAATATCTATAATTACGCGCGCATTAATTGTTTTGTTGATACCTTGAAATGTGTTTCAGGACATCCCTAAAGAGCACGAGTTCTTTATCCGTTCGGGAAAGAGACATAGCTATGACATTCGACAGTATGTATCTAACGACATTTTCAAGCTGTATATGAACTTTGGGTGCCACCGTCAACAAATTTCCACATATCTCTTCAACCGTTTTGTGAAGCTTCCCTCTGTAAATTAGTTAGCATGACATAATTTGTGTTGTTAACTGGTCGTTTCTTTTTTAGAAGTGAGAGACAAAACATTGGTGAAAATCGGTCTAAACCTACACCGTGTTCGTAAGGTCAAACAGTTGCCTCATGAGTTGGTTTCTCACATTTCAAATTTACGAACGTATTTTGTGCTTGTTTAGTCATTCTAAGGATTTTGTGTTTAAGATCCTCTGGCCGACTGCAATAACATCGCACGAAGAAATGTATCACCAATGTCTAACAATCCTTTCACCCAATTTATTTCAAATATAAAATATTAGAGTGCATAGAACATGCTAATGATGAGAATGGTGTGAAACTTGCTCGTAAACAAGCTTGTCGTTGTTGACATCTCCTGGTACATTATTTTCTAATGTTTGAAGTTCGTACCGGCAGCATGTTCTTCATAGTTACCTCAGTGAATTTATCACTGTTCGCGGTAAGACTTGTCAGCCTGATGACCACAGTGACTTTTACTTTGCAGTGTTGATTGAATGCTCTCGTCGAAAAAAGTGCCTAACAAAGTATTTTCAATGAGTTGACGCAAACTGTTCCCAAGTTTTTTTAGGCTGACTTAGTAACTCACAATAACACATGGGAATAATTATTCTCAATCAATCAAATCTAGTTTCTTATTTTGCTCACATCCTTCTGTTTCTAAGTTTCACTCCTGCATTTATTGCTTCGACAAAACCATTGAGAAACGTTTATGAAAATTTGTTAGTGTAGTTAGGAATTCAATCGATTGTGTGAAAGCAAAAGTTATTGTTGCCGTATTCCCAACTGTCTACATTGCAGGCAAATTGTTCTTCGTAATGTGTCAAAAGTGCTATTTTGCTAACTCATTGCTGTTAACGTTTTATCACGTATTAATTTGAAAACTGTGGTTCTTAGCAGCTCTTGTTTAGTCATCAAAACAATAAGAAAAACAGCGATCTCACCCACACGTCCTAAGCTAGTTGGCACCAAATTTGAGCAACATCGATAAATAGTTTAGTTGGCTTAGGTTCGATTGGATTAGAAGGGGCTACAGAAATGGGACCGCTGAGTGATTCATTAGTGGTGCAACTTCCGAGTTCAACAGCGGCACTGGTGAATTCTAGCAGAACTGTTTGAATAACTGATTGGGCAGTCAAGCCACTGGGCGTTTTGGAAGATTCCACAAAACCACGAGTTTGACAGACAATTGAATCGAAATGTGGCACTTTTTCGGCCCCCGATGTGGCTTTTTAGTTCAGCTGCTGTAACGATTGCCGCGTTTGAACATGGTGTTTCTGACGCGGGTTCTAACCCAGCCAAAGCTCGGTGTTTCGTAATCTTGCACGTCCTACTTCCAAATACGTGATAAAATGTAGTTTCAGAAATCATATCAGGATCACAGGTGACACTGACTGATTGTTTTACGGTGAGGCAGCACCAACATAATTAATTAACAAACCCCACTGGAAAAGTGTATGGATCAAAATGTGTTTATAAGGTATTCGTTAGACATGCATATCAGGCTATCGTAGATAACGTTTAGGACCCTGGATTGTTCCGATATTCTCTCCGTTATTGCACCTAATTATACTGACATTCCTTATGGGCCTACGTGGATCGCAGTTCGATACATAACTCTGATAATATGTCAGACAATTAGTTTCTTGGTTGTATAATGTGTTTGTTCACGGTTGTTGGAACGTACGTTAGACAGTTATCCTTTAAACACATGTGGATCGGAACATTCATACAAACACAACTGTCCTGGTAATAAATGCTCTTTCCTAGTAGCGTGGGATCACCAACTTATTTCTAAGCTTAGTTTACGTAGTCCTTTTTACGTTATTCTGTCACATATCGCTTAGCATCAATCTAAATCAGTCGTCCTTCTTTGCATCCAACATCCCAAGTTCTTTATTTTAGTATATGAATGACTGTCTTTCTTTTAAATAAGATATACAGTTGTTAGTCTAGTGAGGACGAGTGATCGCACTGTGCTACCCACACCACTACTATTCAGTAGTGTGACAAGAGCATGGATTTTGACCTTGAAGTGGCTGCAGGAAAATACGGAAAGAAATATCGCAGTGAAGTATGGCATGAAATGATTTTTGGTGCATGAAAAATAAATGAGCAATAGCGTCTGTGCCAACACAGTACCGTACGCAGATGACTGTTTTTGTTTGTCTTCATGCTGAAACGCCCAACCCATATGCTGCCTTCATGAATAAATAACCCTTGCATCATCCTTTTTGTTGGCTCATAACATTAGTTCTCGTGTATAATGCATACTACTTTGTCGCAAATGTTAACTTGTAAGATGGTCATTAGTCTGTCTGTATGCAAGAAACGCACGTTGGCTAATTGCATGTATCGATGAATATGCTAATCAAGCTAATTCCTCAGTTCTGTAAATTTATTAAGGATATTCATTTTGTCTGTCAAAACTGAATAGACGATATATAATTTCACAAATTCCGGACGATAGACAGTGGTTTTTAAATGTCCTATTGAAAACTAAGTACTTTCGCCTATTCCAAAAACCATACACGATTTACACATGAAATTCCAATAAACACGTCGTTCACTAGGTATTCACATAGTGGGGTGGAGTAGATAGTTAACAGAAGTGTTCACTATGTTTGATAGTAATGAACACTTCGCACGCATAGCTAGATTACGAGTGGTTTTTAAGATCGTTTTCATGGAAAACGAACGAGGTTTACAGATGGTATTCAAGCGCACATACACGGAAGTTGTTGGTGTCAGCTGTTGGTAACAGTAGCATGTTGACCGATCGGAAATGAATCTGACGTAGTCTGGTATTGTCTGGGTTTAAAAATAAACCGATGTCCATCAGTAGTTGCTGCTCTGTGGGTGGGCGACAAGGAATAATTGCAAACCCGTTTGGGAAATAATTTTGGTAACCTCATTGATAACCAATAGCAATAAACTTCGGCGACAAAAGTACTGTCGCAATGCAGGTTCCGTAATGACTCTGATGAGTACATTTCCCATGAGATTTCGCGCTAGGTACACGGGCAATCAACCCATTCACGACGTTGGGAATCCGAATTTTTACATGAAGTAAAACCACCAAATTTCAGTTGCTGTTCTGGTCGTCAGTAATGTTAGCTATTAAGAAAGCCATCAACCATTCCAAATTACAGGTGATAAAACCATGAAGATGGATTTTTGGTTCTTCGCAAATGCTTCGGAATTGCCGCTTTCTCAGTAACGCATCATCCAAGTATGTTTCCGTTTGAAAAATATTTCTCCCCTTAACAATATCGGTTCCCTTTCGAGAAGTCAGGAATACACTATTTTACGACAGTCGTGTAGTTTTAAACTGCACTTCTGATTCTCTCTTTATTGATAAATAAAATGTGCCTTACTTTCAAAGGTTTCCATCGATTCACCCTCGTTTTAAAAATACTACACCAAATATAGATCTGAACCATTTATTCGACTGAATTCTCATCAAGTTCATGGTAAAGCGGCTAATCGGTTTGTCCCACAGTTCCTGCTTAACCCACTAGATATCTCGGTTTTTTCGTTCTGTATTATTATCCAAAGACAATCGATCTAACATTCGTCTTTTCACGTCTGCAGACTTATCAGAGATAAAGCGACGAATTCACCTATTCAAACTGTGCCGAACACACGTTCCGTTATAAATCCGAGCTTAATTACTTCAGCAATATTAGTAAATGATAGCTTGGAAGGTAACTTTTCCTAATAGGGCCATGCTTGGACTTATCACAAGCGGAAAGAACCACGTTCAGGTAGCCTGCGCATATCTAATGATGAACTGCTCAGAGATTAAAAATTTGATATCCGACGGTATCCGATTCTCACATACTGCCGTGTGAAATAAAAAAACAACCTTGTAACAATACTGTCCGTTTCGTTCCCTACATTAACATTGGAAACAAGTAAATTTGCAGCCTGAAAACCTGCCAGACATATTGGGAGATTCTAACGGGTTGAAATATGACGTTTATAAATAATATCAAACAAGCAATCCAATTTAATCGTTTAGCTCAGCTTCACCTCACACAAATACGCGATGAGTGATTCAATCACGCAAGTATAGTTTAATCACTTCAGTACGGTTAACCACTGGACTATGTTAATGATCGCATTGTTACAGTCAATTAGTTAAGGATACAGAATCCTACCAACCATCGTTTTGTGTACACTACACAGCAAGCGAGTTAACAAGTTGTATGGGAGTAGCGAACAACTAAAAGTGTTACTGCCAAATCAGTAAGTGAGACGGAATAGAAAATATGATTAGACGATTCCACTTAAGGAATTCACTTTGGTTAACCGGAACTATCGAGTTGTTTACTGACGACGGAGAAAGCTGCATTATTTGAAAACTATGCAGAGGACCTTTGCATCGTGCTGATAAGCCAGTGGCATACGATTTTACTGGAAGTTTGTACAGTTGTGTGTTGTCATAGTGAAAATTGCAAAGTGGTATCCAAATTGAAAGATCCTTTGGTGTAATAACACGACTCTCAGGTGACCTATACTGATCATACAAAATACTTCGTTCATTTCACAACAAACACAAAACCCTCAGTGACAAATCTAACTGCATAAAAACAGTTAAGTAGGACGTAGTCAAATATAACATTTTTACAATTCAGATTAAACGGTGTCTTATCTTGACGACTTCTGAAAAGACGACAGCGGATTTGTATCGGTTAAATTAAAAAAAACACTACAAACAGTTCTGAACACTGCACACCTTTATTGTGTCCAATTGTTTCCCGAACTCGACGTAAAAATTACTAACAGTTCTTCACAAAATATTGTGACATCATTAATAGGTAGAAATTGGAGTTGAGGTAGAAGGATTGCGGTGAATGCATGTAAATACACAACACAATGTGTAGACTTGGTATCCACCTGAATGAACCTCCTGTTTTGACCGAAGGACGTGGCCCTCTTCGGTGACATCCAAATTTAATGAGCACGTAAACAAATCAATGGCATGGGTCGCCATTCACTGACGGGTCTTTTTAGCTGGCACCAAAAAGATTTTCAAGGGTTTAGCACAGCCAACAGCAGTACATTATAGACTACGGGTTTCAAAAACATTTCTATAGATTGTAATCTCTAGAATGAAAACCAACAGTAGCATTCTCAGCAGAACGTTACCATTTGTCTCCATATTATCAGACTAGTCCATTTTTAACAAAATTATGTACGTCTAACTTGACAGCCTGAGAACAAGTTAGTTTACAGATAACGACATCTGTATAATCTGCGTGATATGGCAAAGTTGAACATATCTGTCCAGTCACACATTTAAACAAGAGAAAATATCGGCTCTGTAGCTCAGCTGTGAAAACGCTCATCACACCTGCCGAAGTTCAAATGAACGTCCGGTTGGTAGTGATGACGCTGTTTCTTCACACTTTCAGGAATTCTTGTTTTCGTCGGCTCATTTGTAGGTGCTCCTCCCGTAACTGAATTCGAATTTCAAACAGACTCAGAAACGGAATTTTTAGTCTCTGAAGATTAAACAGAAAACGAAAAAGAGACCGTCAAAATACTCATGCACTCGAGACCGGTAATAGACGGGTCATATTTAGTAACAAAAAATGAACATGAATTAGTTATATCCTTAACAGGCCTACTAACAGGTCTAAAAATAGCAGAAGGTTGCAGCCGCTTCACGCAAGCGACAGAAATAAAAGATTCAACGCTACCCTTATCAACAGTGAAAATATGTTTGGGATCACCGTCAGCAGTAGAAGACTGTACTATGTGATGCGTAGAATCAATAGAGTTAGTAGAAGTTCCAGTAAGAGCAATGGCATGAAAGTCAGATTCAACACTTCGCTCATCTGAAGTGGTCTGGACAAAACACGTTACCAAACAACGACAGACCGCTTGAAGGTGACCTATCTCGCCACATTTATTATATTTATAATTGCGAAGTAGACACGTAAGTCGAGAATGCCTATGACCACATGACTTGCAGTCATCTTAATTTTGGACAGAATTCCTATTAAAGTTATGTGGTTCGACTGCCGTACTTCTCTGACAGTTCGGCTTTTCGAACTGCCACTGCTGATGATTTGCCTTAATCCCAGTACTGTTGGCGTTATGCTCTTCATTCACCGCATCCTTCACATCGTGAAATTGTTCACAGACAGCCCTGGTCGATTGGAAGGCAGCCTCCTTTAGTAGTAACAATTTTTTTTGAAGACTTGTGGCATTAAGTCCTACGATCAACCGATCCCTTAGCTGATTCTAAAGTTTATCACCGAAATTACACATTATTGCTTGAGTAGGAAGTAGAAGAATGAACTCAAGGACCTCTTGAATTTCTTTTCTGATTAAAGTATGGAATTTCGCTTTTTCTTCAGCTTCAGAGTTGACGGGCTAAACATGCTTCAGCAAAAGCTGTTTCAAACAATCGTACGAAAGTGAAAGAGGCGAATCGGGAAACGCCAGATTTTTAATCAATGCTTAGGGATCTTTGCCAAGGACCGTGAAGAAATGTGGCATTTTCTTCTCCTCCGTCATATAACTACGAGTAAAACACCAAAGTTCAAAACATTCCAGGTAATCTTCGATTTCCCTTGAACTTGAGTGGACGTTCAGATCATCCATATTGCAAAAATTCATCGTAAGAAATATACTGACCGCTACGCCAAAGAACGTAATAGTAATGGAAAATTTACTTGGCTCAAACCCAGAGCTGGTTTCTACGCAGTAGTAATAACGCACCATTCTAATCAACTAAATCGTAATGTAATCAGTATCTGTACAATGTAATTATTTATGCAGCAGAACAATAATAGCATATAATGTTGCGTTGCGATTTACAGTCATCACACGAATATAACTCAATACCGACTGACTGTCAGCACGTGAATTCGAATTATCGATTCTGTCAGAAGAAAGGTCGTATTCGGAAGCGTTGTCGTACAAGACGTAATGTTTGCAAGTTGTCCACCTTCAGGTCAACTATTCTCATCGACAAGAGCTGGAATATTGAATGGATTAACAACACAACAATTAATAACAGTTTTAAAACGACATCAGACATACCGTTTATTATCTCCCCAGATGTAAATGGACTAAACATTACATTCGACCTCGATATCGGATCGGCCGTTACACTGCTGCGATCGGATGTCTTATCACACCTTCCAGAGATGGACCTTCCAAAAATTCACTTGCCATTTCATGCGAGTCAAACGGTACATGTTTTCAGTAACTTCCTTGCTTGTGTATCTTTTGAAAATTGCGTAAATTACTTATGTATTCGTCTTACTAAAGGACCGGGTTCAAATGAACTTGACCGAGGCTGGAATAAATATCTGCCTAGTCTTGATCGCGTTCTACTTGTTTTAGATGGTTAAAAATCCCCAGGATAGTCATCAAAAAAGAACAGTGTAGCGAACAAGCTCGTTTTCGGTTATTCATCATCAGACTAATTACATAACAATTTATATGAAACAGAGTTGTCAGGGCGAAACGGACAAAAACAAGCACCTAGTTTGAGTGAGGTCAGACACGTCATCGACAAACACAGAAACAACGTTTTGGTACGATTACGTCATCATTATGACGCCAGTGGAACCAAGAAGGTTTGATCGGGCAGGGTGTGTGTGGTTGGCTATGGCAACTTCAACGCCTGAACAAAGCGCTTTTGTGCACACAAAGGTGGATTTCTTAATCGAATTCCGATCGCTTCGGCTGTGGCTAAAATTCGGCATCTGACAGCTTTTGAGTGACCGGAATTGACTCGGTAAATCGGACGGAAACAGGAGTCCAGGTTGACAGTATGATGTGTATCAACGAGATATGAAACAATCGCGCTCGTAATTGTCCTGGTGACTCCGCTGCTGATCCAGGCTGGATGGTGCTCACGGATACGTTCAGATGAACGCCTGGTCGTGAGACCCACAGGAACAAGTAAATGAGTGTACACAAAAAGAAGCCGCAGAAACAGGCATTTTATCCTTTAGTCGCAAACACAAAGCTGGAGTAGAGTTGAAACAAACGCGTAATTTTGCAGCGTAGTATGTTCTATTGATGACAGTGTCAAGTCTCCTAGTGATTGTTCCGGCAAGCGTATCACCTTTGAATGGTAATGAGATAAACACTGCTTTCTTTTCCACTCGGTTCATCTTATCCTGTTTCTGACGATGCTGCATAGTCTTGTCTACAAAACGCTCTGGATAGCCATTTTGTAAGACTACCAAAACGTTGTTTCCGTGTTCACCGATGACGTGTCTGACCTCACTCAAACTAGCTACTTGTTTTTGTCCGTTTCGCCTTGACAACTCTGTTTCATATAAATTGTTATGTAATTAGTCTGATGATGAATAACCGAAAACGAGCTTGTTCGCTACACTGTTGTTTTATACTTGTTTATCACAATCTTGTCAACAAAACCACCAGCACCAGTCCCGGACACGTTTCAGTTCACCTATGTAATCCAAGGCCTAAACCTAAGCAACTAACGAATATTCTCATCCGATATAGCCGCGTTAATTACAAATGTGCGCCGTTACAAATAAGCAGTGAACATGTGGGCTCCGTCGAGTGATGAATAGAGTGAACTTCTGCTACTTTTGTTTATTAATGTTCCGCTTTTGTTTAACAGTGAACACTACGGACAGCCAGGTTGAGTGATAAAGGGCTGACCACTGACCAATCTAAAGACTGAACTCTTGAGTGCAGCCACTGAATCATAAACGTTATATAGATTATAGCTTTTACTTCGCTACTCATCACTGTACAATGAACAGTGTTATGACAGCGTTTAACTGAGACCATACACAGTAAGAAATTCCCTAAGCAATCAGACAAAAACGGCCATATATGTGCTCTGACTTTTAACACATTAAGAAGAGAATATGGTTCAATTCAACAGAAAAATTCGAGGTGACCAGTACATTCAGTTTGACGGTTTCGTCGCGTTAAACCAAAAGCGAAACGGCATGCGGTGTTCCAAGGGTAGGGTGTTAAAGATCTGTGTCCCTTGCGAGCTGAACCAGACTTTCTTCAGGAAGTGTTTATTCAGGATCGCTACCTAGTGCATTTCACTCAGAAGAGCGTCGTGATAGAACTGAAACTGTTATTCACTCTTCTTCAGTAAAAATTTACATATATAAGTATCACTTTCAAAGGAGACACCATAGCCGAAGTTATTGCAAGATAGTTCAAACATCATCTGAAGCAACCTAACTAGCGGCGTAAATGCGTAAAAATGTCAGCTCAACACCCGTTATCTAGTTGCACCTTAAATGCAACCTTCCATGTTTTACAACCAGCTGTTGTGTGTACTCCTTTGCTTGCTCGTACTGAGCATCACACATTGGCCAGACTACAAGGGGACTGCGTTAGCTTCTCTTTGCGTGGTTGAAGCGGTTTCAAATGTGATTGTCGCTTACTGGACAGACTGTACCCATACTTTCAGTGAGAAAGCTACAACTCAGATTGTGCATCGACTGCCAAGAAATCCATTAAACATGATGAGATTACGAAGGTTGCCGTTGTCGAGACTATGTGTATGGAATTGCAAAAACTCGATCTCTGTGATGATAAGAAGTTCGTGTGGACACATTCTTTCTTGACCTACAATCAATCAGCCTCACAATTTGGAATAACAGTTGTGTAACTTTTAACAAAACACAGTCGACCCTGTTTACTTTTTGCAACTGTCCCCAATTCCGTTCAGGTTAACTGAGGCCAGTTATCATAGCGCAATACGTATAGCGTGCAACATCGGACAAAATGAGCACGTCAAGTTTTGACGATTGTATTTCCAGTGATACTGGGGTGACTTCGAAACAAGCCCACCTTGACCGAGTACTATTTACTTCTACGTGCAGCTAGATCAGTTGCGACTAGCTGGTATAGCCGTCTGAAAATTCTATCAACATAATAATTTTCTTCAATTGTTTTTGCCACATCTCACATTGCTTTATTGTGTTCTGTGTTGTTGGCCGTCTCGAGCCGCTGGTTAATCTCCTGTTTTCCTTAAACTCAGCTAACTGCATCGCAGTTCATCCGACCAGACCGGTTCTGTTAACTTTCACCGTGAAACCTTCATGATAACTGCCTTCTTCCTTCTTTGGAAACACTCCAGCTTCATTTAGTTGTTCGTTGTCCTTGAGAAAGCTCGAGAGATTTTCCGCTGAACATTGTATCGGTTGTCTATTCAGTTTTCATCACCATATTTGCATTTTAATTAATTTATCGCTCTCTATTTTGTCCTGAAACCTCTGACTTTCTGTTCTTATTTGCCATCTTGTGGCCTTGTGTTCCGAAATCATTATCATCCCCCTCAGAACCGAGTATGTAGCCTTTGGAAGAGTATCAACCGTGTGTAACTGGTTGACAGACTAATCCACAGTGAAAGTTTCCCAGTATATTAATCGGAGTGTGTCACACCATTGTTGTCATATGCTTTTGGTGGATGTGCAACCATTTTTCTCCCAACAGCGTGTACTAATACGTTCCATTGTTGACGTTTCGTTACCAGTTTGCGAAGGGTTTCAACTTCGCAGTCGAGGTATTTCGCAATTTAACAACTTCGATTGTAACAGCAACCGCTTTGAACTACAAAAACCTGGACCACAAAAGTTGCCCCCTAGATTTTGCCGAACACTCATTTTTGAGCATCACTTTTATATTTGATAACGATGCCGAAACAAAGGCATGATGTCACCCAGCTTCCGGTGAAACCAACTAAGTTAGTTAACTGTATTGTGTGGAGGTAAAAAAGACTTCATTTTCCAGCTGACAGACCCATTCTGGATCACCTTTGCCTTGCATGAATCAATCTAATGTCCCTCGGTTTGGATTACATGGCCCAGAAATGTCACTTCGATGGTCATGCAATGTCATTCTGTTACGTAAGAAGTCGTCCTCCCGTAACTGGTTTTATCGACCACAGCACTTGCTTATCCTCTAAACCTGCCATGTACCCGAATTATACGTTTCTGGCCAACAACGCGATCATCAGAAACATTGAAACTGAGTCACAAAAGTGGCTCGATAACTAGCTTCTGTATCTAACCCCGCCTTTTGGCACATGAAAGTCAAACAGTTCGACCTTCAGTTAATTCACACAAAATATCAACAAGTTAGCTGATCTGTGGTCTTGGAGAATACAACGTTCATCAGTCTATGGTCACTTCATACGCGAATATAACTCTATATTTACAACCTGCTGTCGGGGAAGTTGCCAGTGCCCCAAAAACGTTGTGTGACCACAAGTGACAAAGTTCACATGTGAGTGACCTTTACCTTTGTCATGGTCGTGCGCGGTTCCGGTTTTCCCAACCGACCTACGCCCTCGTGAAAACTGTTGTCATCCCGACTGCACACCTAGACTGTATTTTCTAGAATTTTGTCTGGTCCATTCTCTTTGACCTTGCTTGTTGCTAGTCCCAAAATCAATAAATACGAACGAGCCTGTGACCATGTGGTCTTCAGATTGAGGGAAATGAAGTAGCTCTGTCCGGAGGCCAGTCTCTTCTATGCGTTCGTTCGTTAGCCTCAATTGGTTGGGTTGGCCGGGAAGATACGTGTTAATCGTGCATATTTCGTAGTCAGTCGTTCAGAACAGTTGAACGTCGTTCTGTTATCTATCGTTTCACTAACCGTTATTCTGTTGGCTGTTTACGCGCTCGTAGGTCGTATACCTCAAGATACAACACCTGAATACCCCAACCAGCAGGGTCATCTATTTTCAATATCACTTTACAATTCCTGCTTAGGTCGCGTTCATAGAGCTAGTCGAACCTTCCAAACAATCAACTCAATTTCCTCATAAATTGAGCATCGCCCACAGCTGTTTCAACCTGTTTCATAGACACAGTAACTGTTCTATCAACTCCATTTGATGAACCCTTGACTAAGACTTCCTTCCAAGTTGTATTAGCGAAAATCATTAACTCGTTAAGCGGTATTTTGAACACTGATGTGTGTCTTCTGTCAAGGCGGCCGAGCAATCAGAACACTAATCACAAGCTTGCCGATATAACAATGAGAGATGTGGTAGGATCTAATCGATATTGCAGCCATCTGCCTCCAATGAAAAGATCGACGAAAATCTTACTGCAGCCAGGAACATCCAGGATAAAATTCATCATGTAATAGACTATTCATTCCTTATCGCAATTACCTAGTCAAATGAGCCTTCTTTTATGTGAGGTTTTTCAAACATCTAATATTTATCTATCCAATGTTCACTGTCGTCGTCAAAATATCAACAAGGATATATTGTGAACCACACTTTTGCGTGACCAGTTGCATTAATTCATGTTCAGTTATAGTTGCTTGGATGTTACAAATGTCAGTACTTTGGACAGGCGGCAAATGTATCACCTTCAACAGTTTTATCGCAACTACACTCCTGATGGCCGAAGGTCAATAGGTAACGTGTGGCAAGGTTTTTTTTGCAGTGACCTAAATTTAAGGTTCTCACTTATTTCTGAAATGCCGTCGCACATTAGTTGTCAGATTATCCTTGACAGTGATCCCTTTGAAGGAACCAGATCAGCTCAAAAGTTTTCTTTCTGGTACCAAGGAAATCGTAGACGTTATTAGCTATTGATATCACATCATCCACTTCGCTACAATTGGCAGTAATTAAGTTCATCCAAACTCACCTATCTCCGTCTGTAAATCAATGTGGTAATATCGCCATTTAGAATTCCTTTGAAACTTAGGATAAGTTCCTCAGTAATACATAGCCTAGAAATCTCTGTGTTTACATCTGCCGTGCCTCAGACACCCACTTGTTGTCCATGACATTCGACATATCAGGAGGAACAGTTGCATTCATACCTGGTGAATCAAACGGAAATTCATTTGCAGGATTTATTTTGCTTCCAATATTAGGTCTCAAACTACGAGGGTTTAATGGACACAAACCAAACTTACTTTATTAGAAACAACGACAATCGTATACCGAAACAGTAATGGCATTCGAACGGACTGTTCTGACCATAATACCGCAAAAGCAAATTTGATTTAGCAGCTGACCGGTGTTTTGACTAGCTGAAGTCGATCGATTCCTTTTGCGCTTCCAATGGTTTGTACGTGAGCTGTGACTGACCGTACTTTCTGCAGTGCAAATTGTTTACCATCCGTCATAGTTGTAAAGTCATTAGGTTATGCAGCAGACCACCATTAACTCCAATAACGATTTTATCTATGAGTTCACTTTGCTTACACTGTCTAAAAAGGAGCTTTCGTGACCGATTCAAACGCTGCAATTTGAAGCAAGCCACATCGCAACATACGCCTCCAAGAACATATCTCTTTCTGTTTCAACATTTTGGTGTTCGTTGTGAAGATACCAAGTCATTATTGTGGTTGCTAATTGACTGGCGAGTTATGTACAACAGTCGGAAGACGTGGTCTGGATTGGCAAATAGTTATCTATGATAGCGATTCAACTAATGAGGGTAGGAGAAGGCATGTATAATTAAATTTAGTGTGACAAGTAACAACGGCAAGTCACTGAACATTGAAAAAATGTTCAGCCTACATTCTTTCTTCGGTATAACACAAAATTCCTCATCCGTTACTTATTAATACTGTGTGGTAAAGCTTTTCCGATTTTGGTTTATTTTTAAACATCGGATGGTCAGACTTGAGGAAAGACTAGGAGATTTGTTTCGTCAGTCCTCTATCTTGGAAATGTTACGTGGTTACTGAATACATTGATGGTCTGTCGTGATACAGAGTAGTCTGTGCTAACAGTCAACCAACATCTCTGGTACGTGCTTTGTTCTGACGCGTGCAATATTGATACACATTGTTCAAATATATTAGTGAACGCTGCCTGACAGTTTAAATTTACGTTTTCAGTTTTTGCTTTCAGCTGGGTTCCCTGATGCCTACGCCGTCCACCAGTTGTGTTGCTTCGTCATACTTACGAGATATTTATGGCTGCAAATTATCGTCAGCGTGGTTGTCACTGTTTTTTAATCAAGCAGGTCTGCAAAAGTTCAATTTTGCCTCCATTTCACAGCTGGTTGCGGACTTTTCGTCGCACATATTCTTTCTGTTTTATTTCCTAAATTGTCAAGAAATATCTCGCAGGTATTCGTTGCATCTATATTTTTGAGAAAAACTTTGTTGACAAATTCTACTTTCTAAAACTCTATCCTTATATACGGAATATCATCTGGTGTATACGCTCGAATATATAATTTAGAGGACTTTCGTGTACTTTCCCTAGGTGTAACTACAATTTGTCCAAATATGTCCACTGTAGAAATCATCGATCATATCTGTCACTACGGAAAGGTCACGCAGCAACTTTCAACAAAACGACTCGATTGTGTACGGTCAGTATGGTTTTACGGATACTGTTAAAAAGCAAAGGGTCGATAAACTATGAGATTTTTAAAGGGTTCATTGTTATCTGAAGTTTTCAAGAAAAAAACCTGTAAACGATTTGCTACACTGGAATACATGAAACCATTACATTAGAAGATGGAGTTAAGAAGGTTGTCTGATGAACGTTTTTTCTAACCAAAATGTCATAAAGCTTTTCTAAATCTGACTATGTATTAGCACGCCAACTGTTTTAAGTCTCTCAGACAAAATCCAACATTCTGCGTCACTAGTGCTATATCGTGATAGATTTATGAAGTTGTAACTGATAGACACACTGACGGCACATTTATCCTGCCTCTTTATGTGCAACAGAAAGGTTAGCAAATTTTATTCACGCTGAATCACATTTTATTATCCCAGCCTGACATGGTTTCCAGAAGAGATGCGCTCCTAAAAATAGCACTCAAAATGATCCCATTACTTTCTGGCTTAATGCCTTTCTATCCGCTTGAAATGCAGTTGAACGTGAAAATATGTTTTTCTTTAATGTGATGTTGGCAACGAAAATTCGTGCATTTCTACTACGTACAAGCAGCGAAGAAGCACACTCAGTCAAATGGTGTGTTACGTTTACAGTCCTGTTTACATTCCTCGAATCTCTTTCTATACACGTATGTATACCGAGCAGAAGACATTACAGTTTCCTCATCTACACTCCTAATCTACAATCCATACTGGGAATCGACAAAATACCAATCACATTCCCGGGATGAGGTATCACGTTCGTCACCAGTTAGCTAAAGTCACCCGGCTGCCGGTGAATTCATTCGACCAGCATCATTGTCCAACAACAATTCAATATATAACAGAAAATCCCGAAAAAAAAATAAACACAAACTGTTCAGACCTCGAACCTATAAATTTGATGTTCATTCAGATAACGTTCAATATCTTGTCTTATACCGCTTTTAGTTGACATTGCAAGACGTCCCTGTATGATGCACAAAGAAAAATGGTCCAATTTGTTTATTCTAGAGTAAATACTGTAAATATTCACATTTAGTTTTATCACTCCTAACTTCATTTGTCGGTTACGGATAAACGTAACCCGCTGATCGCTCACTGAGGACATCTTGGTGTTGTTACCAAATCAACTTGCTGACCCTTAGTATACATGGCACACTCTGGTGAAGTTAGCTTTGAAAACAAACCTGTAGAACAGTTCACAATTGGTTCTTTGTTAATAGTGACACGTTTTACGGGATAGTGTGTTCCAACTATTTGTAAGTCAGACAATCATTTTGCAATGTGTCTGTGTGATTTTAGCCACTCCGATTCAGTTCCCATAGACCAGCACAAGAACAAAGTAAGTTGAATTGATCACATGATCACCGTAAGAAATAAACGATTCACTGGATTGGAACTGACTGTAGAGGTGAATAGCGTTAGTGCTATTTACATGGTGTAACAATTTACGGTGAACATTTTCCTTGTCCTTGAACTCAGTTACATCTACTTGGTGATGAGGGCTGACTATGTATTTTATAGCTTAATGAAGCTGATTGGTTACACAAAACCTGAAGGAGGTTCATGGCAATTCAATACAACAAATTCGATTAACCTACTCAGAATTAAGGCACTCTGGTAGATGAAAGGATAGATTTTATTCTGTAACAATTTGGAAATGAAGGAATGGGGGATTATAAGTCGATCAAACAGGTTGTACACGGTTGTGAATGATATGTTGATGGAAACCCTTGTTACTGTATAATAAATAAAGATCCACAGAAGGAAAACCTTATTGGAAATGTATTTGACTAGAATACCACAGTATGTAACCATTCTCTATTTGACAAGGTATTTACCATGGTGTTAACTTCACTGAGAGTGCAGGACTTGACGAAGTAAGTTTGACCTTTAATTTTTGCTAGCTATTGAGACTAGATGTACCCATCAACACATATCGACATCAGAATAAAATGAGAGAATCAGCGCGCTGTTAAGGATGATCTTTGGAAAGTCGTCATTTACAAAGATGAAACGGATGATGAGATGGTAATGTTAGATGGAAAGCGCACGTCAGTACAGGCATGGTTATAAAACATTTAATATTCATTGCGAGTATATAAATCATATCACAGGATGGCACGCTTACCACGGCGTGCCAACTTTTACTTCCGAAATTATTTCAAATTGAACACCGTCCACATTCAATCACAGCCCTCATATTTTGGATAGGCCTGTTGGCTTGTCCAGTTCGTAAAGAAGCATTAGACTCAAGTTTTGCTAACTATTTAGAGCTCATCAGCATTGTATTCGCTCATTCGAAAGGGAAGTTGCACTTTGGCACTCACGTTTGTGAGGCCAACTCGTTAACCAAACTATCAGTGACAAAACAACAGACAGGACCAATTGATCCTGTCCAAACACTCAGCCAAAGCACTGTGTGTTCAGATTACCCAGAAGTGTGGAGAAGAGAAAAACAGATACGTTCTGTTTATTCCAGTTATTGGCCAAAGAAAGTGGATTTTATTCCATAATATACAAAGTGTAAATTGGGATAGAAGCAAGTTGTCGTTTAAATCCATGAAAACAACCTACATGTTATATTTAGGAAAATAATACACCTTGTCGCTTGGAGGGATGGTTTGCTTGACAAATGGTTGCCCATTGCAGTCCCGCAACTTCCGTTTTTTCTTATACCTTAGAGGAAATGAATGCATGAATCTTCTTACCGACTCAATGTCATCGTCAAGTTTATTGTCCCTTCAGCTCCCGAATGCACTCTGAGAAATACATAATCGAAAGACGGAAACGTACAACTAGGTACCATTGTTCTTCATAATTCATCACTAGATCAACACGACTGTATGAGGTCTAGAAAGTCTAGCTGTTCTTTCGAAAATACACATTGGAGTCACGTGGAGAATAGATTAGCGAACAATGCCTGCCTTCTGTGCTTGATCGTCAGACAATACAGTATCGGTAGACACAATCAACAGAACAAGAAATTTAGGCAACAATTAAGCAGAGATGTATTATCAAGTGCTAATTACCCAGGCAACAGCCAGTATTCTGATATTCACTGTGTCTGATCAATTTCTTGAAAATCGGTAAAAGTAGATGGATATTCTAGAGGACACATTTTGAAGATCGCTGATACATTGAATAATTAACGTTCTGTCTCTGTTCAACAGCGTGAGAAACAGCAAGAAGATGGTGCGGTGGTGGGGTAAACTGTGGGTCCAAACATGGCTGTGTCTAACTAAGCAACTAATTCACTACTCAGCCCACGAAGAACTAATATTTTGTATACGTTAAGCATATATTGTTGGTTGCCACCACGACGTGCTCTCATCAGTTGCAAGAAACCGGCTGAATCGGTCGCCAAACACATCATAGCAGCCGATCACCTGGCTGGTCCAGTCAAATCGTTGAAGATACTGTCAAATAGTAGCAGCCTGAAACTACGACTGAAATAATCCCAATCAGATATCGACTACATTTTTGTGCACAAGGTGAGGTGACGCAATCCATCTCCTTGCTTTGGCACTAATCGCACTATTCACGTGCGAAAATTTAAAACTACCTGGATGATTCGTTCATCTGTCTTTGCAAGGCGCATGTTATAAAAAAAATAACTTGTCACTCCTAAGTTAGCGAATGATGAGAGTAATTCGAGGTGCTAACGTCTCGCACTATATGTCTTTTCACATGTGTTTTGTTTAAAATTCAATGCAAATGGTAGAGTTAAAACCTAAACCATCCTCTGTAAATAGGGAATGTACGTCCGTTAGTCCCTTTCTTAGAGGAGATCAGCTGCATGTTCCAACAACATCAAAACTCACTGGAAAACTTCAGTTTTACAATCGGCTTCTGTGTGTACTCACTTGTTCGCGTGTGTCATGCGTCATACACTGGTCCTACTGCAAGGCGATTATCTAATGAATAACGGTGACATCCTGCGATAAACAATGGTGTAAATACAACAGTTTCAAACGTGATTGTTGCTTAGTTGACCTATTCTACTCGTGCTGCTATTTTGCAGCATTCACAAACAAATGTAGGTAAACGTTCAGATGCGATAATTCAGTAGTGATTATTATGAAATAAAAGACGCAAATTTTCTCATAAATCCACAATCTGATTGTTTAATCGCGTATTAATCACTTCAGGGATAGCCATCTGTTGGCTGACTAACATGAAGGTGGTTTCCGAGACCTCTGTTGGCTATACGGAACGTCTGAGTGAAATCCTCTCTATGAACAGTGTCGGCCAGATATGCGGCGATTGCGCTGATGATGGATTCCGTCACAGAAGTTCTGAAACATGCTGTCTGATGCCATTTGGTCCATCTGGACAAAGCACTATCACACGAAGTACTTATTCTGCCGTACAACAGCAGCCGAATAAGTATAAACGTATGATTTGACCGAGCAGCGTGAGGTTGTCTTTCTGGTGTAATATACACAAAGGATAACGGCGAATGAATCGCGTAGCATTACAACCGGAATGTGCAGCTGTGCCCAGTAAAGCCGATGGTTAAGTGTCGTTCTTGCTGTAAAGCAGTTTATAACGAAACTATCCTTTCCCAGATGATGACCTCGGTACAAACGCAGCTGGTTCCATCGAATAGTTCGCGCTTTTAAACATGGTTCATCGGAAGCTTTCAAACTATGTACATCGACAAATCCAAATGTCCACATGCAAAGCAACTCACCCAATCAGGCTATCCGCTCTTCGGTTGGCAAGATGTTTTGGTAAGCATGCTTCGGTGTACACAGTGCCCTCATTTTACCAATTTTGTGCATTCTGTTGTTTGACTGCCAGAAGAAGGATATCGTCTGTAAAAATTCACCCCATACAACGACTCCATGGCCTAATTTTGGAATCTTTGCTCAATAAAATCGACAGCAAGACTAGGACTAGGTGGGCTGCGTAATCATTTCGTCGGCTAGCTGAATAAGGAATCAAATTTATCAAACTTTCAGCGGTAATGTGTACTGAACTCTGAAGTAAACAGTAACTGTTCCGATATGAATCTACCTCCTAAGTCAGTTTCTGCGTTTTTACTCACAATTCCGTTTGATGTTTTCTTAAACGTGTCCAACTTGAATGGTCACATAAACGGACTTGGCCAAATCTATCATTCAGTAGCTGTATTGCGCTTTGTATATTAGGTTATATAAACGTCTTTCTTTGCTGGTTTTCTAATTATGTTAACCATATATCCTACTTTTCTCGTGCATAAGCTCCCTCAAGCTGAACAGGAAAGTTTGTAATTTTATTGTAATTCCTCGCATAGAGTCAGTCCTACATATCGGTAAGCATCCCGTTCACTTTTGGAAATACGAAACCGACAACTTCAACATCTAATTTTAAAAAAAAACGAAGATTTAGCCACAAAACTGCAAAAACAATGCTAAGATCTTAATTGAGTTTAGCACAAACGCGACAGTTGGCTGTTGATGATGTACTTCAAGAAAAATGACATAGTCTGCAGCATATACAGATTTGTTCGTTCGAGCAAGACTTCATATTTTACTGAAGCTCACAGTGAACGTCAGAGTTGAGTGAGCATTATTCAAACACACGCAAACAAGAAAAGTACAATCGTTTATTATGAGGCTAAGTGGAAGGTTTTAATAGACACAGAGTATGTAGCGCATAATTAGGTATATTTTTGAACGTTGGCTTGGTGATTTTTAAATGCTACTAACAATTTTTTAGTGACATCGAACTAAATCGATTGACCTTTTATGCTGAGAAAGAAAACAGGCATTGAAATTTCAAAGCTTCGCGTCAAACGAAATCACAGCTTACTTGATACTTGACCAGTTATCTTCAAGACTCAGGATTATAGTGTAACCAAGTTAGGATGTGCCTCACTTCACAATTTAGAGAGCAAGGAGTGATCAACTGTACCAAAGCCCTAGTTTAAAACAACCAGTTTGAAAAATGGCATATTCAATAATTGCCTTAAATACCAATTCTTGAACAATATGATTAGGGTACAACTGCACACCGTATTACTTTTCGGACAGATTGTTAACCTAGTAATATAGACATTTAATGTAACCACAATACTGGACTTTAGCAAATGCATTTGGACAATCACTGTCTGGTAGTGAAACAAAAACCGGGGTAAATCACGCCTCAGGCTTTAAGGTTCATATAGAAGAACCGACGGTAAAAAGTAGTCAGCTAGAGTGGCTTGGTTTTGCTGGACGATTTTCACTGCCTTAATGAGAAAGGGATCAGAAGTAACTTCAGCCATAATGACATAACAGAAAATTCATTAAAAAAGACGAGGGTAATAAAAGAGACCTGAACATTATTTTTCGCGAATTGTAAACTGTCAAACTGACCACTTGATACACACTTAAAACTAATCACATTTGATCATACTTTTTACAGTCTACCAAATGGACATGCTTCCGTATATCCTAGAGTAACGAAACAATCCAGTTTCGCTTGTTTTGGAGCTTGACGATAAAAAGTAGTGTCTACATAGCTAGAATATGAAGTATTAAAATTATGAGATTCAAATGGAGTTATCGTCAGAATTACGGAACGTTCATCAGCCACACAATTCATAAAATGTTTGCACATATCTCAGTGTTAGACACTGTTGAAGAAAAATAGAGTAGGGAGAGTAAAAAACCACATTTTACCAGAAGAGGTGAGGATAACAAGGGAGTTAATCACAACAAAGTCAGGTGAAACGAGAAGACAGAATGAGAAAGGTAGCTCGGACAATTAGGAATAAAACATGAGTGTACCAACAGCTCTGGACCTGCCCACACTAACACAAGATAGCGCACAAGATAGCACACCTAAAGCTGACCATGCGAACTGCAGAAGATTCCCAGAGTCACAAACGCAAGTACTAGTCCCTCGCTTCAAATAACCTACTGACTACGCCGTCATAATGTGATGAACTGTCAGGAAGGACGTGCGCGCATTCCAACTCTTGGCGGAATACTTCAACGCATGAGGGCGACGCGTTCAAAATCCCACAGGGGATAGATGGAGGACAACCCGAGTGACCGGATGAGCCATTCACAGTATCAGTTGATGCAAGTTATATCGGAATCGGGGCAGTTCTTTCACAACCGTCGGGGACAATTGAGTATGCCAGCCGGGAACTAACGGTAGCAGAGAGAAAGTATCCCACCACGGAGAAAGGCTGCCTAGCTATGTTCTGGACGCTGGAAAAATGGAGGACACATCTAATACCGACTACTTTTCATGTCAAGACCGACCACAAACCCCTGATCTGGCTGAAGACGGCGAAGGATCCACATAGACGAATGGCACGCTGGGCACTCCGACTACAAGAGTTCAACTTCAGCATCGGACATGTTAACAGCACGTACAATGAAGTAAATGATGCACTGTCGCGACCGATACAGGAACGTCAGCTGCCGACTGAAGCTATACCAGTGAACGCAGTGTTGGTTGCCGATAAAGACATCTTGGCCAATCGGCAGCAAGACTCGGAAGTACGCGAAGTATGTGAACATCTGCTGGCAGGTACCAAACCCCAGACGGTGACTTCCGGACTGAACGAACTGGTACAGATCTGGGACCGGCTACACTTGGAGAACGGTCAACTAGTCATCGATGTGGAGGTACAGCGAGGGCTTCGACCCCGAAGATTGCCATTTAATCCAGTGGACCAGAGGGAACGTGTGATTCGACTGGCATACACGGATGTTCACATGGGACGAGAAGGCGCGTAAGATCTACTGCGGCGTAGGGTATTTTGGCCCGCAATGCGGAAAAATGTGACTGATTTCATTCGAGCCTGCCCCAATTGTCAACAGAACCGGGAGACGATGACGACAACACCGTCCAGGTAATCGGTTGCAACAGAGGAAGCTGCTCACACCTGAGGTATAGACATTTTTGGTCCGCTCTCAACGAGTTCAAATGGAAATCGCTACATAGTTGTTATGATTGACCACTTCACACGATGGGTGAGAGACATTCCAACGGCAGATCAAACGAATGAAACGGAGGCACACGCTTTCATGAACAACGTCCTGGCTCGCTTTGGAGCACCGTACAGCGTTATCACGGACCAGGGCCCGTGTTTTGAAGGACAGCAATTCCAGGAGATGCTGAGGAATTGGGGAACTCCACGATTGAGAACAGCGCCATACCATCCACAAACGAACGAAGTGACAGAACGTTTCAGTCGTACCATGAAAGACTGGCTGAATAGTAGGGGGCAGTAACTGGGAGGAGAGATTACCGGATGTGTTGTTTGGATATCAAACAACGAAGCATGCAACAACTGAGAGTTTCCCATTTGAGCTGACATATGGAAGGAAGCAAAGGATTCTCTTGGATGTCTGCTTCTCCAGAGACAAGGACGGGTAATTATTGCCGCAAGAACATCATCTAAAACAATGAGCTCTTGAACAGACAAAAGGAAGACAACGCCGAAATAAGCTAGGATATGACAAGAGGCACAACACACATAAATGGCGCCCGTTCAGGATTGCAGACCAGGTGAAATTGAGAGACTACGGCCGACCAGAAACATTCGGCCACGTATCGGGCAAGTCAAAAAGGCGGTGGAATGGACAATTTGCCTTCAAAGACTGCAGGAATATGAACTTTCACATAAATCAAGGTCCTTGTAGGCGATAGATCAATGCTGTATACTTGGCACCGTGGCACAACCGCAGCAAGTTCTTTGAAAGTGGAGCGGGTGTGATGAACTATCAGGCAGGACTTGCGAGTATTCAAACTCCCGATGGAATAAGTCAACGCAAAGGGAGGTGGTTCCAAACCCAAAATGGATAGTTGGGGGGCAACATGATCGATCGGACGAGCCATCGCTCAACAAAATCAGATCAACGGACAAATATTGACAGGCGGAAAACTTCCGGATAGAACGAGTCGATCACACATATAAACCGGGCACAACTGCACATGACGTACGATCGGAAACCCGGGGTGTTGTAGACTGGAATCGTGATTCAAAATCGCGAGCGCACGTGTGAAATGATAACTAGCGTGCTGGACAATAAAGATTGTGCTTTATTGGAAGCCTTTTCACTACAATGATAGGTTCATACCCAGCTTTTCAGATTGGGTCTACCGAAACAGTGTAAGAACGTTGCTGGCAATAATGTAACCCATCTGGTGATTTAGAATCAGAGGATCACATCTAAAACAATAGTTCGAACTAAGCTTGGGAATTCGTCTTTGCCGCTTTGTTCTTTCAACGGGAGTCAGAATAACACATGCTCCTTACTAGTAATAACATCGGAATACTTGGTTGCTGCGAACATATCACATGCGACCGCTCCGTTTAGGTGGACGTTCTTCATAGGATGTAGGTCAAATAGTGCAACGAAGCATCTAGTAGACCACCACCGCCAAAACTAAACGGAATGAACTTTCGTCTTTGAGGAAAAATGGTGGTAGTGGACAGTTAGCACAGTGTTCTATGGCAGCTCAGTAACTTTCACAATGGCCTGGGCCAATTTACTGTTCAGTCACGTTAGGATATACCTTTTGGAGTAGGTTTCAAACATTTTTACTTTGTTGTGATTAAGAATGGAGGCAAATCAGTGAAGTGTAACGTGTCTGTTACATTATGAACAGAATTTGATGAAACGTCATTCATCCTGTCAATCATGTTCAGTAGAATGTCAAATCAGCAATACTTATAATATTTAAATTCAAACTGTGTGTTAATCGTAGAGTCCAGTGGTCACATTAGAAAAACAGGTCAACAACCGCCACCTGAAAACGTGGTCCATGACTGTTCTATCCGTACTGGACGCTTTGTTGTCAAAGGATTAAAGAAGCAATTGTGAGTTATCGACCAGATATGTTGAACAGTAAGCCACAGTTATAGTATTGCAACGTGGATCGGTAAACTGTCAGTCAAATTTCAACGAATGATTATCAATTCCGGAGAAGCTGAAAATCATCTGCGATATTAGGCAGATGTGAAGAGAGAGGCAACAACCGTTCAGTGTACTGTCCATCTACGTTACGTTCATGCATGTGCATTCACACGCACACACACATTCGCCCACTCACGTGAGCCGTCCCGTTTCACGACTGCCGGTTGCAAAGGTCACGGGCGCCCAGACATGCTTTGTATTTTTCTCATAGGCTTGTTATTGGCTAATCGATACGTTCACTGTAAACTCTATTCATTTTTACGTGTAAAACACTTTCATGCTGGCTCAGTCAGGATACACAAGGTTCCTCCTAAATCATTTGAATTCTCAATTCATTGCGTAGTGCAGATATAACAGTTTGGCGACAGAGATGGCTGACAACACGCTCTTCAACTATTACAGCAGCAGCAACAAGATCAGAGTCAGCAGCAAACGCAGATTCAGCAGAATAATAAATTATTGGAAGTTCTAGCGAACAGACTTTCCCTCCAGTGGTGAATGGCATTTCGTACGATTTCGTCGTTTTCGGTCACATAAGTGGCATGAGTGTGGTCGTTTGAGACACAAAGAAAGTCGATGTTTTACATCTAGTAGAAATCAGTTCAAGAATCGCTTCAGAAGGCAGTCAAATGTCGTATTTTCCACCTCTGATAATGCCCATTATTACTCGCGCAAATTTCTAACTATGTTGATCAATAACGTTCCGGTAACATTACAAATCGATACTGCGTCGGATATAACCATAATTTCTCGTTCGACATGGCACAAAATTGGAGAACCCACTTACCAACCCTCA
>LUCH01000361.1:69341-138917 GCA_013368495.1 Paragonimus heterotremus
CTCGCAACTGCCGGGACTAGAACAACGGCCACGCTGTTCGTATCGCCTGCCATGTTTAATGAGATCGGAGATTTCGGCCAGTCTAGGTAGTCCTAATCGCAGTGTTATCGGTTGGAGTTAACAGACAGTAACTTTGTCTCCTATCTAGACGACTTATCAAACTGATCATTACTCAAAAGCAAAAGTGGTTGAGCGTTCACGTATGATAATTCGGTCGTGCCTAACGTGAGGTCAATGGAGCAGTGGTAAACACGGTTGCCTGCTCATGAACAGCGTGTCCATGGTTCAAGTCCCGGCTGCAGTGGCGATGATAAGCACTACCGACGAGCTCTAATGAGAGCGAAACTCGAGTCTAGTGCTTTTGCTATTCGAGAGGGGCCGACTGGAATGTCCATGAGAATGCGACAGCTGCGATCATTTGTGAGTGATGTTCAACTTGAAATTAACCAAACCCCGACTGCTCAACACTAATATTGGTGTTATGCTGATTTTACCTCTTCACGTGTTACTTGTCCTTCTGACAGCTAACCGTTAGGCCATCTTCAATCGAAACGAAGCATTATACTCTCACTCCGCTCCTGTTAGGGCAAGCCAATACTGTATATGTATGTCAGTGCCGGGGTTCGCAATCCAGTCACAATTTCATGAGACAACCGTATTGACTACTAGGCCAGCGACGTCACATTAGGCACGAGTGAAGTATTAATTGCAAACACTCAGCTATTCCAGTACTGCGAAATGTTCAGATGTCCCATACTTCATGAGGGATACAGAGTAGTTGTTCTGGTAACTACAGTCGACTACGCCAAGATCGAAATTCGCATCAAACGTAAACAGCATAAACCAATAAAATTATTACTCCATATTCAAAATAACAGTAAGTAGACGTTGGTTTACAGGAATTGGACGTCACTCAATTATGTGAACACATTTCCCAGTCATGTGAACGTTCAGTCACCTTCTTTTCGAAAGACGTTTCCTAGGTATCATAGCAACCTTGTACACTGCCAGCGCGCCCTGGCAAGAGGAAAGCACTGGTGTGAAGCTCGTTTTCGAAGAAAAATAACTTAAAATTCAGAAAGAATGCCAACACTACGATCGATCGTGAGTGATCCATTATTTTCAGTCAACCAAAATTCCATAATTCTTACCAGCAAACAGCAAATCAACCATGGTTTACAATAAATTCTTCAATTAGGGCTCGACCATGCATAATCGGCTGTCATGCACGTGCTTTGTCTTTAGTTCCTGTGACCTACTCCAGCCTTCCACTATTATGAATTAAAAGGGGCTGGATTATTGGGTAAACTGTAGTGCATGTCTTGCTGTATGTACATAGGCAAGTGGGTAGATGCCATATTGCCGAAAACCGATAAGCATCCGTCATCAGTAATCTGTCATCAGTTCCCGCTTACAGGTGCCCGTGTATAACCTTGTGCCCTTAAAGCCGTTTAGCACATAACCGTATGGATCTTTTCGTCACTCTTGATGCGTTTAAAATTTGCCACCTGGGTAGACTGACCTCATAACCCCAATAAACTTCCAGAGTGAATCGGGTTTAAGAGAACAAGTTTCTTTTTGTAGCAGCGAGGAGGCGTACAGTGTTAAGTGTGGGTAATTAGTATTGGTTATTTGGTGTTCACTATTGCCAGCCATGGAGTATGTACGACAACTCGGTTGCGGCTGATCAATCAATAAAAAACATATCTAGTGAGGTGCAGGTTATTAAAGCAAATTATAAGGTCTATGTTAGCCTAAGGCTTACATGTAATTTAGAAGAGATCCAATTACGAAAATACTGGACTTCAGCTGGATTCGAACCAGCGATGGAGACAACATGCCCAAACGTGGGAAGTGGTTTCGTGGTTCAGCTGGTAGGTCATTTGCTGCTTTTGGGCATGTTGTCTCTTTTGCTGGTTCGAATCTAGCCGAAGTCCGGAGTTTTCGCAATTGTGACTCCTCCAAATTATCAAATCTACCGAGCTACTTATCAGCTATATATAATTGTTATGTTGCAAATGTTTTTAGCTTGCAAAGGCTAATCGAGACTGAATCAACTGAATGCAGAAAGCGCGGAGTAGAATGATACATTATAATGACGAATACCTACTCAAGTTTAACGTTTCGAATATCCCGTGTGTTCGTTGAAATTAAAAGTGGTTTGGAGGTGAATATGTTCTAGGTTATTTACCATGGGGCCGATTACAAAACATTGTTATCCTCACGGCTGTCAATTCGACAAAGTTAAAAGCAATTTGTCACAAGTACGTCAAACGGTTGTGGACTGGAGGACAATTAGGAGACCAAACTGACTTCCGGCGGTGTCAAGTGAGCAACCGGATGCCATGTTAACCGCAGGGTCAACCGTAGTTCACAACTGTGAATTGCGCGACCGAATTCCGATCGCCTACGCGGTGGCCAGAATACGAACTTTGATTCCTCTGGTTTAACGACTGGACAAGCAGTAAAAAGGCTGGAAAACCACTTCCGGCAAGAATTCTCGTCCTGATTTAACAGTGCGCCAGAATTGTACTCGAAATTCACTTCACTCAACCCTGAGTCAGCGAGGTGGGTTACTGTTCATGTATCCTCTGAAAATGACGCCAGGTTGCGCGACCGATGTAACCTGCTCCACGCAGATAGATGAAAGAGTGAACATAAGACCACATTTATGTAACGCAACCTGTACCCTGTTAGTTGTTTTTGGAAAGAAGATAGATATTCCAGAATATTTCCTCACTTATTGTGCCGGATTTTTGGTGCACTTTCTGTAACTTTGATAAAACTGTTTAAGCTTTTGGGTTTCCTGATGTAATAACGATTTTATTTATTCCAACAATCACACTGTCAAATGCAGCTATTGCAACAACTTCATCAGGGCAGACAGCAAACGAACACGCATACAGTCATACCTTCCGTAACTCGATGGGTTATTTCAACCAATTTTACACACACGAAGCCGACTGTCTAACAGCCAGTAGCTTCCATTTCTGATTGAGTATCCGTACTTTGATGAAGTTAAATGGGTCACCCTGGTGACCTGTCGTCATGAGGTGGCTAGCAGTTGATGGTGAAGGATTTCGAGCAAAGGATTAACCAGTTTGAGCTTCTTGTTCATTTGGATGTTTAAATCATTTCAGGACCGGTTCTGCTACTCACTGAGACATTTAAAAACAAATGTCGGCCAGTTCACATGTTTTGTATTGTATTGACGTCAGTCGCATTTCAACAAATATTTCTGCTCATGAGATTGTCGCAGTCATGATTTTACCTTTGGCCAGAACTGTGATATAGATACATTACTTGGATACCTCAAGAATCTCCTTTTGTTGTGTACACAGAGACATTCATCAAGACAAAAGGGACGGAGCGACATGAGCCCACAGTTAGCCAACATTTTCTGAGGACCGGTCGAACTACATGTCCCAAATCATACTGTATCATGTAAACAGCATTTCGATGAGATTTCGGGATTCAGTAATATTGGTCATTTTGTTTTTTGTTTCTAATGTTCCGTCCACCCGAACTGATCCTTGTCTCATTAATGTTAGCCAAACGATAACCTAGCTCTTTAAATTTACTCACTATCGCGAATGTGGATGGGATATTATTGTGATCCGTGCATCACAGAAATCCATGGAGGAACATCCCCAGTTCTGTAGTTTTACCCCGACAACAAAAGAATATAATTTGGTCAAAACTGTGCTTCATAGAGCTAGCTATATTTTCAGTCTTCCTAAGTTACAGTTGGAATAAATGCTAAAGGTAATGTTTGCAGGTGGATATCGTGAAAAATTCCCGAACACTTACAGCACTATGAACAGGTGAAATAAACCAATACAAGCAGCTCAAGAGTAATGTGCATTTTTACCTCTGCGGTTTAAAGATTACCTGGTAAATGACCCTAGGCGCATACTGAAATCCATCCTATACGGCACGTGTGCGCTTTCTCACTTGCTCGAGTTGTCGTGACAGCAGGCTACTTAGCTGACCCACTTGGATCCAACAGAATAGTGTTGCTCAATCAGAATTCAAAACTAGTGAATTTAGCTAGGTTAGATAGATCAAAAGTGACCAACCAACACTGCTTAAAAGGGTTGATGTAGCACATCGTATCGCGACGTTAGTGATATTTTACTTGGTAAAAATTTATGCTTGTCTATGCACTGTCTTTCGCTTTACTTGTCGGTTGTTTTACATCTGCGACTGGTGGAGGTGAATCAACATGTCTTCTTTTCATTTCAGTGAAATTCCTGTAAGAAACCCAGTTTTAAATTCGTTAAGGCAACGATCACGTGATATACCTCCACATGGCTAATGAAAAAGCAACGTTGGGGCTAACTACAGCTGCTAATAGATGTTGTGAATTTGCAAACAAACGTTGATCTCCCACCAGATACAGTAAAATCAGTTTATATTATCTCTTTTGGGTCATATATATAGCATTTTGCACACGACACATGTAGAGTACCGTTAGGGATGGTAGATAATGAAACTGCTTTTCGACAGTAGGATAAACTGTAACATAATAGTCTACATAGTTTAAACTCAGCAGCAACGGGGGCATTCAGTACGCCACTTTCCAAACAAGGTACTGAACTCGAGGTTGACTTTCGTTAAAATTCGTCTTTAGTGCATATTACTGCACCTGAACAATTAGGCTTTGCGTGTACTGGTCAGTTAGATATATCGTTCCAGTGGCAACCTTAGGAAGTTGGTTCACATCACCGTCGATGTAAAGATTGAGCCTTAAAGACACACTGCCAGTCCACGGTTAGTACATGCTAGTGTATTTGTTGACATCCCGCTGTTGTACTGCAGAATGTGTTGATCGTACGACTAAACGCTTGTCAAAAAGGATCAAGGAACATTACCCAGCTTGGATTGGAACCGGTTGTTGCAAATCAATTACCAGCTCCATTGTTGCACATCTAGCTGACACCAACCATCACACAGACTTCAGAAAAGCATTCCGCATTGCCTACACACTTGCCAACACTCAACCAAAAACAGTCTGTTAGTGCATTTTGGCGGCCGCCGAATCGATCGCTATTAGATTACGCAACCTTAACTTGTGTTCAGCATATCTTTATTTAAAATTGCAAATCAATGCTGTTGTTTATCCCCTTCCTGAATTCACTACAGGAATGCTACCGTGTACTGTAACGATTTACCGGTACTTTGTAAATCTTTGAGATAAGAGGTGGTTGAAAAAAATCATTTCCAATTGGGCACACCACTACCACGTGCATGAAAATTAAATAGGAATGCCACTACTCATTCTCTCCTGTGATCTACCGGAGTTAGTTCAAAATGGCTCATTCAACAACGCTTGGGTTTGCATGAAAATATCTCCAACGATGGAACTCCTGTGGGTTCAAAGCTCACGTTCTAATCTCACTGATTCACCTCGTCAAGGTTTGATACGGGTATGAAAATGCTTCCAATCTGTACACATTAGGGACCGCTATCAAAAGTTTTGATCTAGTTAATAGGCAAATATGTGCGTCAAACCCGTAAGCAGCAAATTTCCTCAGGTCAGTAGACCCCTTTCTTTCGTGTTTCTCGGATATTTCAGAATTCCGCAACACGCTGTCGTGTACCAACAATTGAAATTATCCAAGTCGTCCATCATTGCTGTTCTCCACTCAAAATGAAGTGCGTTCGTGACCGACAATTGACATAATTATTTTACCAACTCTGTCGAACCAATATAAACGCCTGATTGATGCGAGTGTCCCACTTGATGACTGGTTGTGAAATTCCACTTTTGTCAGAAACGTGTTTGGTAAAGTTACAATACGATTACGTCAAGTGCTCTTCAAATATCCTGACCAGTAATTACACCTAGAAGTAGAATTTATGAACCGACGATTATAGCTTTCAAAATAAGACATTCATAGAATTCATTCTTGAAGTTCACATTGTAAAAATATCATCCTTTTACATCTTCAATTATGGATTACATAGCAGATTACGGATTCAAGCTGAGCAGTCGTTACAGTTCGAACATAGTTGCACCAAGTCAAGATATCACTAGAAAAATGCTAACAACCACATTTTCAAAGTTATCGCTTTGGTCCGATTGCATCCGCTAGATTTTCACTGTCTTCCAGACTATTTGAAATTTTAGGGTGTCTGTATGAACATAAGCATCCTGCACCTGATGATTCAATCAACTAAATACAACGCTGCTGTCCAGCACTAGTTTAAAATAAGTGACCAGCAAGCATCAATCACAAGGACAGTTTTGGCGACATGTTCAAGAGATCCCTGACTCCGTTTTGTATGATTACTCTTGAGTAGACGAGTTGTAAACGGACTTGTGCGGAAAAACTGAGAACAAGATTGTTTTGATCAAATTCGCCTGAAAGAGATAGGCCATCGGTTATGTCAAACCTCTATGCAGAGACCCCAGCAGACCAACAAGTAAACCATGAGTTAAATTAGTTCACTGATTAACATCACGATGAGGATATAAGAATATAAACTTTGAAGAACTCAGAGTCTGTTAAGGTTAAGTAACAGATGAATGTTTTAGTGACACACTCAGAACGTGAACGAATACGTTTCGCAAAATGTGATATTAATTACAGGAATTGTTATGAGCTCAAAACGTAGACTGTGACAATCTCCTTATCATACCACATGTTACACGTCCAAAATGGTAAGAAAATTGGACACATTGACGGCAGAAGAGACACTTAGCTTGTTAACTTACATGTAGTCCGTTTTAAAATTTTCAGGTTTAAACCAACCCCCCTAGCTTGAGTTTATCTAGGAAATGTGTGCTTTAAGCAGTGTAATTCATTACATTTTCACCACTGTAGTTAAACGGTTTTTACGTCATGAGATCGGTTGGTCTCATGAACTTATTTTGTGAACGGAGAGATACGAGCAGTCAATGTATGAAACCAGTTTGCCTCTTAAGCGAAAATGTTTCTCTTGTGTTAACTAGATTACGTGCTTCTCTAATAAAAATTAGTGAATATACGGTGCTCAATGTTTAGGCTGTCCAGATCATTCCTTTCAGTTTGAATCATCAACCCGGATTTCTTTCATAATTAACGATCTGACAGACCTCATTCTCAGCCACTGATATATTGTTTCCAACGATGATGATGACTGACAGCTCCAGTGCCCACACCGCTCCCACTAGTTCCACTGTAGTATGTTTGACAAATATTGTTCATTTTGAAGAGCAAAATATACATCTTCGTTCAAGGGAAGGACATACAGTGATACCAAAATTAAACAAGAGACATGTAAACGGTGGAAGCGAAAACAAACTGTCTGTCAAACGTGAGACGCTGCGTAGTTGGCAACACTGAACAGTTGACAATTTCTCCCAAAAGAATAGCAAGCGTCAACGGTCAGTCATCAGATGAAATTAATTGCGCCGTACATAACAAACAGATTTTAGAATACAAAAAACACGAAAGACTAATTTTAAAAGAAAATAGAATAAACGGTCAGCCTTGCAAACTCAAAAGCTCTTCAGGGCACAAGAGTTCTAGCACAGTTGAGACTCACACACAGGACAGAAAAATAGCCTTCACAGTGAGACAACTGTCAGAGAAGTGGCGACCGTTAACGTGATTCCCCGCATAAAGGAGTCGTAGGTTTTACGAAACGTAGAAAAGTGAGCAGACATAAATCCGTGACTGCATAAGAGAGCAGCCCCAGTCGAAGAATAGCGCTACATGGAGAAGGAAATATATTACCGCAAAAATGGATTATCAGAGGTGAATGAGAAACTGAGTTCACATCACAGCCTAAAGTATGGAGGATCGATTGAACGTCGGCACCATGAGAACCGGTCCTGTAATTCGCTGCCTTGTCTATCCAGGCAAGTTGGCTTCAGTAACCATCCACTAAACTGACGTTAAACACCAAAACAGCGCGGTCACAAGCCGCAATCACATCGGGTTTGATAAACGAGCTCGCCATTGGTACTCGCAACTTCTCGTAAACTGTATAACCCCAGTTGTGCAGTCGTTTCCTTAAGTCTTCGGCCATGCGGTTTCGTTGAGTAAACGCAGTTCATGGGTGATCCAGCATGATTTCAGAATATAAGCGAGGCTTTCTGGTTGACTACAGTTTCCATGGCAGAGAACTGAGTGGTCATTTTGACTAGAACAGGCATGATACCAGTTACACAGTTGCACAATAATCAGAGCACTGTCATGACCGAAATGAGGGGAACTCATCAGGAAGTGGTAATCTGTTTGCCCTCAAAAATGGAAAAAGTTTATATTTTTCCGAAATGCTTTTGACACATTCTTCTGAGAAAGGTAGTTCCTATCAACTCATCATCTCTACTTGTAAGTTAAAGTATCATGGTTGATTATTTCCCAAGTGGCTCTTAAACTAAACGGTTGACCACCAACTCGTCGGAGTATATTTTTTCATCACCTACCACGTAAATTAATTCACCGAATCCTTGTTTCGCTTCGGACTGCGGTGAATTGGAATTTGAAGCCTTCATGGATGACATTAGAAGAAGGCAAAAAGAGGACATTTCGTTCGCATATTTCCAAACACGTCTACAAGACTGTGCAGTCATTATATAGAATGGGGGTAACGCTTTCTGAATGACACTGGTCCACGTTGTTCAGTCACATGGTGAAGCAAAGATAACTCGCAGGGTAGTTGCCCTCGAACAAGGTTAAGTACACAGACCTCGTTCCAATTTCGTTTATCTTGAGTTAATGGTCACACCCATCATCAAAAAGCGAGGTCGTCGCGAGCTTCTATCCGCAAGCATATGACTGGTCCCGTGCAAACTTAAGTCTGGTCACTGCAGGCGAAGAACAGCGACCACAAAAAGCACGGCAATCCGCTAATCGTGGACGATTCCTCTTGTTCAGTTACCTCCATTTGCTCATCTGTCATAAAACTTAAATTTAAAGCATGCACGCACATCAACGTGACACTCACTATTACTGATCTAGCTGATCGATTTCAGTGTGTCACATGGTTTAATTCCATAAGCTACTTCTTGAGCAAATCTGCATACTGTGTTTTATCACACATTTCACGTGGACATTACTGTCTTCTGGTATTAATGTATACTATGCACATATTTTACTAACATTAGTCCGCAACACCTCATGAAGTGGTCAAATGAGGAGACTTAGAACACAAAATGCTTAGTTGATTTTGACAACCTAAATAGAGCGGGAAAGCATATTGCGATAGGTTAACACCTTGTTTCCCCTTGTCATTCACAAACTTGAAACATACGGGTTATATAACTCAAACAGTTTTTGACACGTAATGACTAGACGTTTCTGAAACCACGACGAGTAATATGTGATCGGACAATGCAATTCAAACGTGAACCTCACTAAAGTTAAAGACAGTCACAGAATCTTAAAATTCACCCATAAGTAGAACCTGTAAGAACCCTATAAAGGTAAGTCTGCTTACGGCCACTAAACAATGAAGTTAAAAAAAGGTCAAGACCTCCTATTGACCAAAGAAGTCAGTAAACGACTGAAAGGTACAATATACCGTGCAATATCTCATAAGAAAACCAGGTGGTGTAACTTACCAAGCAATTCCCCAGATTAGGAGTTACGCTGCTTTTCACACGGGTCTCCGTTCACTCTGAAACGAGATTATATCACATATGTCTTTTTCTTATTTAACATTACTCGCATACCAGGTCTTTGTTGCATCAACTGTCTTAATTTACCGCACACCTCTTGAAACCCATCTGTTTTGTTAAGAAGCGATATGACATTACTATACAGACGTATAGTGGTGGTTGCGATATAACAATTTTTGCAAGCTTAGTGTTTTGTAGCGAGCACCATGCGGACATTAAACTGCACTCGAATCTTTACATATCCAGACTATAGCCCTCAGTCAATCCGGCTACCTAATCCCATTTTCGTTTGTGATTTTATTGAAATAGACAGCAATACCAACGTAAGGTTTTAGAATTATACTGGAAGAAAGGTAGACTTTTAAGACCATATAGCTCATGGTTACATTACATGTTTTCCCTATACGGATCTGCATGGTACCTAATGTCATCCGGAAGCAGACGACAACTAGAAAACCTAATCAGCAGAGACTGTTTAACCTTGAAACACGTCCAGAATGTTACACCTCCAACTCTAAGCATTGCAGTGAACCTCAGATCAACAATCAAAGTAAACTGTTCGCATTTATTCTCTGAAGGTTAGCTAGTATATTGCTTGCAGCTACGAACTGCTACCAATCTGAACCAAGTAGTATAGTGACGAAATCGTCATAAGTCACATTTGAGGGAAGTTGTACATGAGACCTGTGCCTTCTGTCACAAACTATAGGTTTTCTACCATGCAAGGAATTCTAAGAAAAAACGTTCATATGTCTGAACGGACTTTGATTGGACCGTCTGAATGAACATATGACAAAATGAACAATCTTTTGAGTAGGTAGTTTTATAAGGTTGGCATGGAAGCACCACACAGATGTTGTGAAAAGCTCAGTTTTATAATTATCTGTTAGCACATCTCTACTATGCGGGTCTCTCGTTGTTAATTCTCATGATTTACCATCCGGGAAGTTGAACACGATAATCAACCGAATGAGGATAAGCCATTGCCCTAACCATTAACTGTTACAGATATATATATATCTGCTTACCGATAGCTGTAAAACGGAGTTTTATTCTAAGATTAGACTCGCCTTCATGCTGTATCATTAGGAGATTGTGACTCCGTTTTCTAGTTTAATACACACGCGTTGGAGTTTGAGAAACTTTCGCTAGATGACTAACAAAGCACAGGCAGTGCTGTGCTTTACTCGAGTTAATTTGGCGGTGTGAGTTGGATGATGCACTGTATTTCGCGGTATAACTTTAGAGTAGATTTGTATGACATTAACTCCCATCCTGAGTTAGGTAATATCGAATCTCTTAGGTTTTACGTCAGCGTGTCCTCTGCTAACAATTCATCATCCAACGGTCTAAAACCTGGCAAGCAAAACACGAAAGGCATGCTGTAGGATACTGTAAAAAGTCTTGAGTACTCTGACAAATGTCACATGACATATTTACTTACAAAGAAAGCACCCAACAACTTTCTTACTACACCTGATCTGTGTGGCGCCTGTGAAGCAATATCTATGAGCCTACACCATACAAACCGATCTGATCTCTTGCATGCAGTCTTGAGAGTAGGCCAAAGCATTATCACTCGGAAATATTCCAGATTTCACAAGAATGTTGTAAGTAGTAAGTGGATTTGTAGTAGATTTTTGTGGGTCAAAAGTTAATGTTGTTATATTGAAAGTTCAACTCCTCCATTCAGTCGGTCAGATTTCAGTTCATCATAACCAGCTGGCACCGCGGGAGTGCATACACAATCACCAAATCTCCCGCTCTTAAATCTCAACATGTGTTCCATTTCATTTGGCGTCTTATTACCAAACTGTAACACACTTCTCCGACTTCCACGGTACAGTCGAAGAATGAGTGGTGGTCATTACTAATTGTAGGTGTCTCTTTGGCCATTATAACTGATACACCTTCGACAATCAGCCTGTCATGTCCACCTTATTACACTGTTCCAACAACGCTTTCGTGAGAATAAAGGGTCTTCTCAACCAAAATCTCCCCAGTAACTTTATTTGCAGATTAACTTGCCGTTATCTCTCAAAGTCAACGTTTCTAACATAGTGGTTGGTGCGTGCAAGCAACGTAGTTTCCGTAACTTCAAGCAACCACTGGGATTTTTACCATACAAGCTTCCACCTAACAAATCACGTTGGAAATGATGTACTAGCAATCGCTAAGGCAAAAACGACACTTCCGACACCCCCTGAGAGGCAATAATTGTTCTCTTCTCATCGATTATGAAGCTTGAATAGGACTTCTGGGTGCAAAACGAGAATGATGTTTGTTTGGAACACCATACCATCCAGATTATGTTACCCAACACACCAGCGAAAGCTGACACATTCCAGGTGCTCAGAACAATGAGGCTGATGCTCCCTTACATCAAAATATGGACCCAGTCAACACGTTATCTACTGTGGATTTTACTGAAATAGTGGGGTTACAAAAACAAGAACAACAGTTATCATCTTGGACTACAATCTCATATTCGCTCACATTTCCAAAATGGTTTCGGTGCTTACCCATCACAATGTTTTGACAGTAGCACTGCCATATAACGACCAATGTCAACTTTACCTATGACGTTTCCAGTGTTTTACATCATCAGACTAATTAAGTAACATTTATATGAAGCGGAGTTTTCAGGGCAAAACGGACAAAACCAAGTAGCAAGTTCTAGTGGGGTCAGACACGTCATAGGTGGACACGGAGACAACGTTTTGAAACGATTAGGTCACAATTATGACGCAACCGGTGTCATGGCGCTTTGATCGGGCGTGTTGTGGATGGCTGGTCTTTGAAGATTCAACGTCTGAACAAAGCGCTTTTGTGCACACAACGGTGGATTATGTAATCAAATTGTGATCCCTCCAGCTGTGACCAAAAGTCGGCATCTGACAGCTTTTGAGTGACCGGTGTTGACTGGGTTAATCGGACGAAACAGGAGCCCAGTATGATGCGTATCAACAAGGTGTGCAACAACTGCACTAATAATTGTATTAGTGGCTCCGCTGCTGATCCAGGCTGGATGATGCTCACGGATATGTTCAGATAAGCGCCTGGTCTTGCGACCCAAGTAACTAGATCCAGAGGAACAAGTAAATGAGTATACACAAAAAGAAGCTGCAAAAATGGGCACTTCATCTTTTGACCGTAAACACAAAGCTGCAGTAGAATTGAAACAGACAGATAATTTAGCAACATAGAATGTTCTATTGATGACAGTGTCAAGTCTCCTAGTGATTGTTTCAGCAAGCGTATCCCGTTTGAATGGTAATGAGATAAATACTGCTTTCATTTCCGCTCGGGTCATCTCATCCTGTTTCTCACGACGTTGCATAGTCTTGTCTACAAAACGCTCTGGATAGCCACTTTGTAAGAACAGTGTGCGTAGGAACGATAGTTTATAGGAGGCTGTATCCTGTGTACATATTCTCATGGCTCTATTAGTCAAGCAGTTTATGAGATTCTTTTTCTGCCTCAGAGGAACAAAGCTGCTGAAACGGATTTACTGCCCATTCCAGGTTTCTTCCCTATAGATTTTACGTTGAACAAATCCATCAGCACATCGCCAAATGAGCACGTCCAAGAAGGCTAGTTGATCGTTACGCTCAGCTCCTAGTGTATATGTCACGTTGGTACTGGCCGAGTTGAAAATGGCTAAGATATCTGTTGGGTTAACATGTTCGCTGACTATAAACATGATAGCATCCACATATAGGTTATAAACATTAAATCCACTAATGACTTCCTCTAACTGGTCATCCTCACACTTCGCCATGAAGATGTCTGCAAACAACGGACCCTATGGAAATCCCATTTCCACATAATCTGTTTGTCGATAAAGTTCTCCATTGAATTTAAACTGTATGATATGAATACAAAAGTACAGTAGCTGTTTTAGTTCTGGTCGGGGTATATGGACATCTAGGTTGTGAATCACAAAATTATCCCAAAATAGTCTATCGTCTCTTTCAGTGAAACATTTGTAAACAATGATGATACATCGAGAGAACGCACTGGATGTCCGGTTAGCGCTCTGGTTCCAGCTGCGTCATAATTGTGACCTAATCGTTTCAAAACGTTGTCTCCGTGTCCACCTATGACGTGTCTGACCCCACTAGAACTTGCTACTTGGTTTTGTTCGTTTTGCCCTGAAAACTCCGCTTCATATAAATGTTACTTAATTAGTCTGATGATGAATAACCGAAAACGAGTTTGTTCGCTACACCACTTTCTTGGTGGTTTCATTAATTGTCAACTTTCTAAAATAATTCCGCAAATGAACTCTTCACCCGGAACTTTCGTTATGTCTGTGACCCGTTTTGATCACGTCCATATCTACATTGTTGGCTGATTGACTGCATCTAATGGCAATTATTAAATTCACACCAGTATGGATATTTTCATTGGTTATCATGAAATAATTCCTAGCACAGACATTACCGCCATCTCTGTTGCACGCATCTCTTTTACACGCTGGATCGCAAATTTCGGGATGCCGTTCACAATCGCCTTTGCACAATTTGGTTTCACATTATTTCCACAGCTTACGGAACACCTCGGCTGCAAACGTATTCGTACAACAGCACGTCGTGCGGTGGAAAACGTTATCACTGAACGCATCTAGAAGAATCTAAAAACGGTTGTTATGGTTCGTAACTGTGATTATGATCGATCCCAATCACCTTTGCTCACTTTGCTAGATCATCGCAGCATATTTTGGTCTTCTGTTCACTGTTCTCCAGCAGATGTTTTCGGTGCCATATTACGTGTTTCACGAAAAGTTTTCTTTCCAAGCGCTGATAATCCGCAACTTCTAGTTACTTACGTAACGAAACTGGAATCATATTCGGCAAAACTTTGATACACTGTGCCACTTGTTGGCACACATGCCCAAGTTGTCCCCCAATTATCCGATTGCACAAATGGCTTTATACTTTGCGATCATTATACGATGGTCCTTTACTCGTCATACCTAAACGTGACAATTATTTCGTTACACAGTCTTTCAGTAGAACTCAAACTTTCTCAGCTGACCGTTTGAGACCATCGTATGCTGAATTGATAGGGCACTTCACTCCAAATTTACAGTGAAGTACGGCCGATAACCTATCCCAACCACCGAACACCATGGCTGTCCTATACGCGAAAACTGCAGTTGGTGCAACTACACCTCCACTAAGTACATGTTCAAACAAACATGTTCCTTGATCGGGAAGCTACACCAGCAGTACCAATTTTCATGAAATATCTCTAGTGAATGCTGTAAGGGGGAATATGTATGGGTGTCCTTTTGACCCGACCCTCATAGTTGGCAGTTGCTCGAGGACAACATGCTGACTTCATCGCGTACCAGCCCAGCTTAATAACCGCACTGACTTGTGTTTGACAACTCAAAGTTTTTGACTATTCTTAGCTTCTGCCTCATATTTCGAATAATGATGTGACCTAGATAAACAGCTGTGTCCGACATGGTTGGCGGGCATATCTCAGTGAACAATATGAGTACCTTTACCATGCCCTCTCACAAGGAAACTTGCATACACACACTACCCTGCCCACGATTCGACACAAAAATTGGTCACAACCATAGCCAAATCAAAAGCTGACATGTCCTGATAAACGTCTATGCTAGAGGCCGCTTCAAATGGGAAGAAACAGACATAACACATCTAGACCGGACTAAGTCACACAAGCTCAGTTGCATAGTTGTTACTAAGAAGATTTTTGACACGAATACCTGTGAAGATTCATCCAAAAGAAACAGTCTTGAAGTAGGGAACTAGTCACACCAGGACACCATCCTTTCGAACCTCGTAAAAACGCACTGGTTCAGTCGGTGATTCATATCAATCGAACTCGTTTCTACTGTGATCTCAGGATTTTGGTAAATTTAAACACATTGTTGTATAATTTTGTCAATAACTTATATTTAGTAAACTGTTGATTACATGCTATATAAATAGTTCTACAGGACTTGTTCGCTTTCTGACAATAAGCGTCTTTTACGTTAATAGTAGTCAACGGATTCAGCTTGATGGAATTGTAATGACTAGAGTGAAATAAGGATTGACTGAACAACTGGTGTTCAGAAAGTGTCATGTAAATAATAGTTAGTAAGTACTAAGAAATGATGCCTATTCATGATTGCCGTATTCCCTCGGAGTTATTGGATTTCAGTCAAGAAATACTTCAGAGGAAAGCAAGTTAGAAGCAAATGCTGTATTATTTTCATGCTATATCCGATCCATTTTATCGCCCTCCACGAAAGCCTACACTTTTCTTCAACAGCCGTATGGTGTCCATGTGTGATCAGTCATGTGAACCAGCGGCTTACCCCCTCAAAAACAATTTGGAAAGCGTACCGTATGCCACGTTCATACAAAATCCTCCTTATCTGGCAGCGTTTTGAATCTCTGAAGAATTGTTTCAAAATTTAAAAGTACGGACCTTCTAATTCACTATGTGTGAAGCTTTCTACAGTTTCATTCATTTTTGCGGTTTACTGTCAAATGCAAGATTCCAAGTTGAACATCACTCACAATTGATCGCAGCTGTCGCATTCCCATAGACTCTCCAGTCGGTCCCTCTCGAACAGCAGAAGCACTAGACTTGAGTTTCGCTCTCATTAGAGCTCGTTAGCAGTGCATATCATCGTCACTGCAGCCGGGACGTGAACCACGGACACGCTGTTCATAAGGCAACCGTGTTTACCACTGTGCCATTGACTTCACGTTAGGCACGACCGAATTATCATATGTGAGCACTCAACCACTTTCGCTTGTGAGTACCTAACGTGAGGTCAATGGCACAGTGGTAAACACGGTTGCCTCATGAATAGCGTGTCCATGGTTCACGTCCCGGCTGCAGTGACGATGATATTCACTACTAACGAGCTCTAATGAGAGCGAAACTCAAGTCTAGTGCTTCTGCCGTTCGAGAGGGACCGACTGGAATGTTTATGGGAATGCGACAGCTGCGATCAATTGTGGGCGATGTTCAACTTGGAATAAACCAAATCCCTTACAACTCACCAGAAATGCATTATTCACAGTTGCCAGCCTCCATACTGGGAACACAAGGTTATGGCATTACAAGACTGTAAACTTACGTGTAGGCTTTGGATGCTTGTTATCGATCAATACTGCGAGGTTCATCGAGGTAAATATTAATCAGATAATGCATGCCTTCCGAAAGCGATCGTCAGCAAAAAGTGGTCTTTCCGTCACAGACGTGAGGGTGGTTAATAATGGGGAGTTCGACTGTGCTGCGAGTTACATTTTCTTCTGTAATTAGGTTAAGCAATACATACACAACAGACGATAACATCCAAACACCCTGGATTGAAAAAGAAAATCCTATGGCAATGTTCCTCAGGTGATATTCAGTAAGCTCCCAGTCAAATCGGGATCACTGTTTGATTTGTGTTACATTCCACAGGCAGCGAATTACTAACAGCCTGGTGCAGTGAACATGCTGCTAGAAGGACCGAGGCTTGACACACTTGGTTCTGGGTTCTTGTAAACCATTCTGAACATTCGTTAGATTTCAATGGATGATCTTAGTAGAGATGAAAGCTAGAGACATTTTGGGATTTTAAATTTACAGAAGATTCAGGTAGAGAAGAAAGAGGAAATAAGAAGATATCCATTTGAAATAACATTCAGCAAAGTGAACTGTCACAAGCTGCTTTAAAGTCACGTCTATGACTCATTCTCTAAGACATGGTCATCTACCAAAATCACTCAGCATCCAAGGAAAAACAAAAAGAAGAACAAACACAAACCCTTTGATATGTCGGTGAAAACTAACTCAATGTACCATCACCGCATTCCTACATCACATTATATATACTGCTTTCTCACACTGTTACGCCAACATATTTGTGTGACATGGAATGTTGTCCGAATTGAGCGGATAATGTTCACATTATCATAGTCCGCTTCAGCTAATGAATTCTAATCTTGGGAGAAAACTTCTTCGAAATGGACAAATTCGATCGATCTAAATTTATCCACTCTCTACCGGGAATGCCGCAAAGTCTATTTGAAAATTAGCATACAAAGTGAATTTCGTGATGTTTAAAGCAACTATACACAATAAGGTGGTCATACTTGCAGCAGCCGATGAAACGTGACATGATGTGCAACTGAGTCATGTACACAACATTCCCAAAAATCCCTAATCAAATAATCACAATCCCACTTGATTTGATTGTAAGTAAAAATTGATTATTAGGTCAGAAAATTAGTTGCAGTAGCATTTACTTTGGGCATGTTGATTGAAAATGGTCAATTTCAACAGATTGGTGTTTCTTAACGACAGTGACCTTTTGTTCATTCCGTTTCGGGAACATTTCTTTGAAGTTGAATTACTAACGTTGCCATTATACAGATGTTATTTAGAAGGGTCCATAAGGCTTATATGTTCTTTCCGCAAGTTGAATTATTGGTTGCTTTTACACATAATGCCCAAGTTCGACCGTGATTTGGAAAATTGCTTTTTTTCTGAAAAGATCACAACGGTCAGTTACATTGATCAGGAAAAAGCGTCACGGTAATACTGGACTATGTTGAAAATAGGAATAACGTTGACAAAGATTGAAGGCAACCGTGACAGCAAAACTGAGCCTTTTCAGAAACACATGAAGATTAGTGATAGCCCAAAAGATCCATACATTAAGTTTTCATTTATTCTTACCCTGATGACCTCATACGACGAACTGCCGTACAAGCAGTACCTTCAAAAAGACAGTGTACTACAAATTTGGCCAGTATCTACTGTTTGATTTTTGCCGTTTATTTTGGTATCTTGGTTTTTTGATCACGCACCGCCAATCGACATTTCCTCTGGATAAATTTTAGGGTACACTGTTTGCATTACACTGTTACTGTCATCTGCTCTTGCGCTGTCTTTTAGAATGCCCGATCTTGAAGTTACACCCAAAGAAGAAATTTTGACGAAAGTCTCTCTTTAAAGGTTTAACTTCAGGTTCACCCATACAGAGCAGGGCACGTTTAAACTGTAAACCTAACCATAAAAATTATGTGAACATTAAGTGCGCCAAATTTTGATGAGGCAAACTTCCTCGGTTTCGATACGTCGTCTCAATAAATCAATATTACCACACCTCTTACCACAGACTATTGTGGGTTGAAACTAAAATCCATGTTCACTTACGTCGGGTCATGTTGGAGGCATCCGTTTCGGATCAGTCTGTCACAGTGATCAAATGCCAACAGAGGCCGTCATATAACATTTATCACAGGCGGCTTGAGTTGCAACACTTACTGTTTGACCCACGCACCACGTGTTTAATGTAAAACCGAAAGAATGATACCCCGAGAACTCTGTGTGGTTGAAAGTGTTCGTGTCCAGACGACCAACGTTGGTTAGCCAGATGCTTGACTAATGTGAAACCGAAATCTTTATCTCTCGGAAAAAACTAATTCCATCAACAAAACCCAAACTGGGGAGAAAAATACTGAAAATATAATACCAGTGTCTCAATATAAGGAGTACATGTTATTGCAACTTACGAGAAATAACAGAAACCAAAATGTGGAGGTGGACCTAAAAACAAAAAAAACATTCACCATACAGTGCACCAACAAGGCTGAATCAAAGAAACGGTAGAAGCTCAAATTGGGCCAATTTTCTGATCAGAAGATCGGATGATTTACCAGGCGGCGGTTGATAGTTGATTTGGACGGATATGTTGGTATCACTCACACAACCTATTGCGCATATTGTACCCGTCATCTCTTCGTCAACGTATGCTAATGACCTATTAATCCGAGACATGGTCATATTCATCGCAACGATATGTAGTCATGTCACCCCAACCAATGACACGGATGAATCTCTTGCATACCGCACGCTTCAATACTTATTCATCGAACCTTTCGTCGGTTCAAGTTCAAGTCCTCCTGAAATCTAACATCGACATCACAATGCAAGATACGACTGAGTGACATCCCTGTATCTCATTGTTGAGCGCCAGGATTTGCTTTACCTGTTTGCACTTGCCCGTACAGCATCTGCTTCGCAATCCAGTCATCGACCCCCTGTGGCCATGAAGTAGTCAACGAAGTTGATTGAGCATCAACACGACTCGCGTCCCACCCTTATCCACTCGCTAACTTACCTAATTATTCCGAAGCATGTCTGACTTTTGAATACCCATCGTGGGTCTCAGACATTTCACATAGAACTGGCTCAGATAATGCATATTCGGCAGAGACGATGTCCAAGTTTGACAGCGGTATAACATTTTAAACGGTACCATTGATCACTAATCGAGTAACTTCAATTTCATTGTCAGGCCTTCGCTACGACCGAAAGCAGCGTTAGTCTTCGCCTTAAAAAGCTCACAGTTCGTGGTCCACAGGGAGATTTGTCGACGGACTGCTATTCATATCGCTGGATTCTCCGAAGCCGCTAACAATGTTTTTGTTGATGAAGATTTTAAATACAGGCTGAGCAACTTTGACTAGAAAATACTTCAAAACAACAGTCGTATCGATCGTCAAGCTGTAGATCATAACGCCCTTGTACACTTGACAAAGCACTATTTTCCATTTCCCTCCTGTGAATTGAATTTGAAACAGGCGGCCGATTAGCCGGAAAAATTGATCATTCCATACACTAGTCATAAACAAATGTAATGCGGTGCAGTCGTTAAAATCTTGCAGTCGTTCACCATACATAAGAAGGCAGTGACAACACAAAAGATTTCACTGTGATAATTATGACATAGTATTTTCTGTTCCTTTGCATCCAACAATAGAAGTAATTCCTTTTGGCCGGATAAGCGCAATTCTTGCCTCCGCAGATTATTTTAATTTATTAATCCAACTTACCAGGCTCATTTAGACTGTTTTTTCTCCTCAATGAAACAAAGTTAATGTTAACAGTGATCTTTATAGGCGAATCCCAGTCTACGGTAAGCGATAATACATCCATTGTGTGTTGTTCACAGTATGTTGAACAGCTCTTCAGGGAACTTTGGGGGCAAACGTCGAAGTAATCTCTGAAGTGTTTCTTGTTGTACTAAAAGCTAGATGCACCTTCTTCGTTTGTATTGCTTTCACGAGGTTGCTCATCGTCTCTTTTTCTGTGCCGTGAAATACATTTTAACCGTCGAAATGTTTAGGTAATTTAAATTCTTGAGCTCTGGAGGCTTTCAAAAATGTCTCCTCTGGCTACATTAATTCATTTATTCGTTTTGCCTGACAGCGTCAGACCGCATGCAACAAAAAGCGCATCTCAAGATTAGCTGCAGTTCATCAATCCGCGTCAAGTTAATACATTTAAACACTTGTGTTTACATTCCTTCTCTTATGGCACTGTTTGAGTACAGGTTGCCGGCAATTTTGCATCCGAGTGTGAACCAACTTTTTCTGTGGACTGCAACCCATTGAACGGCACATTTCATGAATTAATTAACGTAATTAGTTTCACAGAATGATTAGTTGGTTGTGTTAAAGATAAGGGATAAACGTTTGCGTTTATGTGTTGGATTGTTTTTTTCACTCAGGGGCAAACGCTGTCGGGCGTTTTTGTTAAAATGGGGAAAGAATATCGCTGGAGGGTTAGATGAAATATCAGTGTGCAGTCATAGTAGCATTGAACAGTGGGATGGCAGTCCGCAGAATCCGCGTGTGTGGTCTCTTGCTAGGATGTGCTGGAAAACGACCATAAGTCGTGTAGTGTAGGGTGGTTCTTACACAAGCACCGATCAAAAGGAACGGGGAATGTATTTAAATAATTTTTTCGTTACGTTAGCTTTGGGTGAGACGTGCTGTAACCGTTTATATGATAATCTAGGTTCGGAGTTTGAACACTTATCCACTCACTCCCGTTTAGCGGAAAGTGGTCCCCTGATAAACGAGGATTTATTGATTGGTTAAAAATCGATATTTCTGGGAAATTTTCATTTTCACCGATCACTGCTTTAGGGATTTTTCGTTCACCTTGAATAAGTATTATATCTTCTTATGAGTGGATCACCAGTATAGTAGGTCACTTGCAAACATGGCGCTGACTTGATAATCAATGTCCAGCTCACTGCTGATATATCTTTATTACGGGTTACTTGTTAGTACTGATGTTAACGATTTTCTTCCGGACTCTTTAAACGAAAAAACCAATAGTTAAGGGCCTATCGTGTAGTTCTAACAGAGAACCGAATGTCAGCCACTGTGTCGTACAAAAATTCATCTGAACATCGGCGTTAATGAAATAACGAAATAAAGCAAGTTCTGAAAACAGTCACCAATCAGTTGGTATAATAAGTACTCCCAATACCAATTAGTGTTCAGTGTTCTACGTAAGAAAATCCCAAAGTGTGTAAAATTTACAACATAGATACTGAGTTCATCATTTTAATTATCGGGAGACGAATGACGACACAGTACCCTACTAGCCAATGAACGGGGTCTTTAAACAAGTCGAGTAGCAAACAGTCTCTGGGATCGCTGGAAGTTCCGAATTGTTGCCTGGAAAGACCTGTGGACATAGAGTGCTCACTTCCTTCTCTGCCTTCAGTCCTACTAGCGCGGAAATGTATCTTATCTAGTAAGGCGAGCTCAGAAAGTGCTGAGCCTTGATTCTGTTGTAGCAACCGCTTGGAACTTTGCGGGAGAACAAAGCTCACGAAAGCGCTGGTAATCTGTTCCCTGAAATAAGCCTATTTGTGTACACGCAATTCGAAGAGTCAATGGTGAGGCAGCAAGCGTTATCTTGAGATAGCGAATGAGGTAGTTTGTTTGCAGTGTAACCATGATGAAGGTCGTCGATTTCACAAAGACCGGCTGTGGTAAGTTTTTGAATTTATTATATCCTCAATACGCATCACATAGTGACTGGCGCGAGTGCGATGTTCAGTATCAAGTAAATCATGTTCTTCTTTGGGACGTTTGGGGTGAAAGGAATGTTTCTAGGCAATAGGCGACGCCAACATTGCGAGCTCTATCAGTGATCCCAAATCCCTTCTAAACCAGCCTTCGTCTCCGTCGTTCAATCCGTGGTGTATCCGGGTACACTAGGGCCCCGTAGTTGTCCGACATTTTATGTGTTATAAGAAGAACGTCTCATGTCAAATGAGATGTCAAAAGCACGATCCCTGCTAGCCAGAGTCTCTCAGCATGTTTCCCGGCCAACCTAGTGATAGAGTTCGGGACATACGGATTAATACCCAGTTTGGCACACAAGCATCCTCTGGAGTTCTCGATCAAGCTAACCACAAAACTTTAAGCGGCCGGCTGAAGATCTCGGAAGATGCCGAACAACTACAAAATCTTTTCAAGCACAGAAGCTTAACATTTTAGGAGCAGCAACGTTGTTATCTCTAGGGAATTTCGCTGACCTTTTGCCAACCTCGACGAAGGTTGTTCCGAACAGCATGATTGGGCTCCTTAAGTAGGACAGAAGAGAGGATCACAGAATTGTCGTGTCCTCTTGCAATTTGTTGGCGGACTGTCGTCGGTGATCGGTATGAGTATCATCGGATCAACCGGGGTAACTGTTTCTGACTGCTCTATCTCCAAGTGACGCATACGATACGGTGTCGGTAACACGCGTTACTGACTGTAGGCATTGGAGCATGGGATGTTACATCCACTACAGAAGGTTAGGTGCTAGCCATGAAAATAAAGTCTGTCTAGCGATCCTACAAGAGAGACAAACAAGGTTTATCCAGATTAACTGTGTTGCTGGTAACATTTTATAAACTTCATTAGACATTTCTACACCTGAGAATTCGATCCATGTGTCGTAGAGCAAGTATTACGTAGCACGGTCTACCGCGCGAACTGATTTTACTAATGACACACTGTTAAACTTCTTCATCAGCACTGGTGGATAAGTTCAATTCAAGATATAAACCTAGAATGACTAGACGAATAGGAATAAGTTAATTCTTAGTTCATGAACTCTTTATGGTACGGAGATAGGCAGATCTTAGTCAGCCAAAACAGACAGAACTTTGAACTCATAGTATTCAAATTGTAATTTATTATTGAGTACAAACGTAGGCTGAGTGATTCAGTGGTTCATAAGCGGGTACGAGGTTGGGAGCCCACGTACCCCGGATCAATTTAATTTTCACCCGAAGTCAAGCTGGTGTTAATTTTCCTAAAAAATACCAAGGCGAAAACTGGCGTAGCACTACTGGTAAGAATCACAATATCATCGAAGAATTCTTGAGACAGAAATACCAACGCAGCTTATTTCAGTCTTAACTTTGGTCAAGTAAATAGGAGTCTAGAAAGCTTTGACTTTTAACGTAATGGGGGTTGACAACGACTGGTGATAGCATATTCCAACGCACCATCAATTAGTGATAGAAGACGTACACATTTTCGTGACCGCGCGGACTGTTTTGGTCCGAAAAAATGACGTTTGTTTTTGTAACACGTTCACAGAAGAGAAGATGAGTAAGGATTAAGTAGTTTCAAAGGCCTTCGGCAGTCGAGTGGGTAAAGACTAAGGTCTGCAAATCGAGACTTTGTAGGTCAAGTTTGGAATGCCTAATACTGTTTCGTAAACAGGTCGCTGATTATGCTACAGTACAATTTTATCCATTTTATTGCAAGTAAATATTACTGAGTTATCACAGTGAAGTAAAGTTCGGACATAGATCCCATGAGGGTTTGAAAATCTTCGTTGCTTGCATGAGCGAAAACTCGTCTTATCACATTTAGTACAACATAGCCCCTCTTAGATACCTTTTGATGATAAGAGCGGGAAGTCTGGTCCACAGCCAAATTCCCAGAACTGTATTGAGATTCACTTCCATCACCGCTACACCTTTTGTGAACACTATGTGCTGTGAACACGTTTCAAGACTCCCGACCATAGATAATGTTTGCATATTTGCCGTAATTGATGGAAAGACACCCGTCCTGTGATCACTGATCCATAGCATCATGGTCAGCCTGAAGCAAATTGGGAACAAGCTAGTTCTCACTTTCAAGTTCATCCGCATACAACGAGCAGTTACTGGGGGTTACTTCTGAAAGGTCGCTGATATAGGTTAAAAAAGCGGCAGACTAAAAAGTGACCATTGAGACACATTCGTTGACATGGGTGCGATAAAAGAGATAGCCAGTCCCGCTTTAACCTTACAAGTTCGACTACACGGAAACGAGGCTATCCATTGCAGAACCTCAACTCTGTAGGTCGTATACCTCTAATTTGTACAAAGGTGGATCGTAAAGAACTCGGTCAAATGCCTTGGCAAAAACAGAAAACATGGACTCGGAAATGAGGTCGTGGTCCATGACGTAATTTAGACTATCTGTAAAGAGAAGCATGTTGATCAAACATGACCGATCTGATGGACGCCCGTATAGGGCTATAGAAACCAGACTATCACTGAGAGCATGCTTTAGTACCGCGCGCTTGATGAGATGTTCTATGTCTTTGACATAACTGTTTTCCATTTAGACACAAAATTTTCCATTACATGCCAAAGCAATTCAATTTCGTGCACTAGAATTTCCATGTTAGATTCTCAGATGTGATAGCAAGAATGTTATTCGCCTAACCAACCCGAAGTGACATCCGGTGTTAATTAGAGCAATTCACATTGGCTGCATTGACCAGGGATATGACACAGATTATTCGGTGGTTGTCAACGGATTTGCCTGATCAGAACGGGATTTGCGGTCAACTTCGAGCGCAGATCATCCGACCCTATTCCTATTAGTTCATCAAACCGCGGGCCATATTGGCTGTCTTGACCGCTAAATCGTTTCAAGTGAACCAACAGTGCGCTACTAAGAGCAACTATAAATTGATTTTATACTTTCTATTTATTGGAAGGTATTCCTGTTCAGATTAATGCGTGAACAATGTATGCTTAGATTTTCTTATTTTTGGTTGAATCGGGTGCCTATACATAAAGGTGCAATGGATCGATTGCTAGAGCCACTGTTCCCTTACTATTGGGTCTGAGCCAGCTGGCTGGCCCTGAATAATTGTCTGGACTACCATTGTGCACAAAGCAGTGTAAGTATTATGCTACCTGACTACTGGAAATCATCTTATTCATTCATTTTCCCAAGAGTATGTGGCATATACCAGTTATAGTGTATATGCCGAATATTTACTTCTCAAGGTGCATAAAGCAACTTCCGCTGTTAGCTTGAGGATATCTTACCTTACCTATGCTAAATTAAAGAATTACAATGAAATATGGAGCGGAATGTCTTAAACGCCCTTTCGAAGTTATCTTCTTCTGTATACAACAGCTAGCCCAGCACTGTTCTGACTGATCTTCTGGTCCGGCTGGTTGAGTATTGTGGAGTTCAAATGTCGACTTCAGACCGAGATACTAGGACATCACTTAATCAGTGATACTTGACAATGACATAGACATCTTTTGTCATCCCAACCCAGTAGCCTCGGGGTGAGGGGTGTTTGTGAACGAAGTTCGTGTTACTTTGCTACTTCCTAACAGCCAAAAAACTAAAACATTCATGTTCACTCTATACACCATCCACAGGGATTTCTTGTGACAGAAGTGATTTCTGATATGTTCGCTGCGGTAAGTTGAATGCAGATAATTTTCCTATAGTACGCACAACGGCGTAATATTCGCTAAATATATCGGTGAACTCGTGTGCTGCACAAGTAATCTTGATATTTGTTTGACGCAAAACAAGAATGAGGGGAGATCTTTCCACCGATAGTGCATATGTGCAAAATGGAAGCTATTAGTCGTCTGTGCCTTTCAAACGACTTAGATTGTGGTGCAAAGTGATTAAGGCGGATTTATGGTTTGCAGCGATTACGAACTCTGATGAGCTTCCCGAAGTCTCCAGGGCTACCAGAATGTTGTATCGCGAATATCTGTGCACAAAGTTTCAGGAGGCGGCGAATTACCCGCGGTAAGGACCAGCTTCAGGAGCGCCTGTTGAACCTACGGGGTAAGTACAACCTCTCTGCTTTTTTAACTACATCTGTGATCATGCAGAAGTCCGAGTCCGCCGAGCTTGACCCCGTAGAAAACGTGCCAAAATATTTCCTCAGGCCATTCAAACCGACTGTAACAAATAGCTCTTAATCATCAGATAACAGTATGCACATACATTAGTATTAAATAAATCAAGGCCTGCCATCGGCTGATATCAGTTGCACAAGGAACATCACAGGTTGTAACCTGAATGGTCCAATAGCGAACAAAGGACCCGGCGAGTAACGAACAATATAACACTGAAACTGGTTGTTCAATCCTGATGCTGAATAATTCATGGGCATTGGATTGATCGACTAGTAGATTGCGTATTGTGTCGGGATTTGGATAAGCACTGAATCAAACAGGTTTTCGTCAAAAATACCACCTGCTCATCAGGGTTAGTACAGGATTCACAGAAAACTTACTGAATGGAAGGAACTAGGATCGATTATTTATATTTGAAGCTTTGTTGACAGATTCAGGGAGAGAATAGGGAGCTTATCGGTTTCAAAAGTTTGGTGATATTTTGAACAGGGTGAAGAATATACCAGAGAAAACTGAGGAGGGTATGCTACAAAACTGCAGCTTCTTATGCACAATAACATCGTGCGTCGACAAGCAGCAAACAACAGTGAATTAACTGCAAGAAAAAGGCAAGATGTAAACTCAGTCTACCATAAGTATGTTGGTTGTCGTCCTGTCTGAAAACTGAACTTGGTGTTTTGGATGCACTGGATACATAAGGTATGCGCTTGCATTCACCCACTGATAATGCTGTCTCGAAAGACTCTGATAGGTTACTACTGACTGAACAAACTCGGAAGCAAGTCAGACAACTCATTTTAAGTCACAGATTTAGCAAGTTGTCACCGAGTTGGTTATATAGAGAAGGTAAAAGCATGGCGCCTGAATGGCGATGAGATTGATGGAACATTCAATGCCTTATCTTTTCTATCCCATCAACATTGCCTCGAGAGAGGTGTCTCAGGTTACACTATTCACCCAGACACGAGGGTGGATCAAGTGTATCCTGCCTTCGGTTCTCCGGTCTGCCTGTCCAGTGAAACTTTGCTTACAGTACAAACTGGAGTCTTAATCTTCAGACGGTGTACGATTAATTGTCTAGTGTCAGACTCCTTGAATCAATTGATGTATTTTTCATCCTTGGAGAGCCATATGTTAATTTAGGGATAATCTCCATGACACAACTAGCAGGCTCACTATTCAGCTTATGTCATTTAGGCCACTTGAAGAAGTGGTTCATGTGAACAGAGTTCAAATATGCACTCTGCATCGATTAGGTCGAGCGAGTGAACGTGAGTGTAGAATAGTCGCTTGAAGATTTATTTTAACATTGCTGGGTCATTTTAGCCTATAGTGACTGTTAAACTAGTATTTTGTCGAAGATGATTGTGAGCAGCATAGAAATATAGCCGTGAAACCGCCTTGCCGAAACATACCTGTGAATAAGCTTTCACGAAAGTTTTAGTCCGACGAATCTTGAACATATAAAACAACGGTTTATTGTGTCTTCAACCTTCACGAGTGGAATACTAAATCAACTGCAGTGATTGCAACGCCAGCTACATTGGAGACACAATCAGACAACTGAAAGTACGTGTTGCCGAACACGAACGAAGTTTCCTCCTAAAGACGCGTATCAATTTCAGAAGCTAGAGGAAGATTTAGCCACCGCACTACACGCACTGTCAGGGAATCACAACGTAGATTTTAATCAAGCTCGAGTGATTTACAAGAGTCTGCCTTCCCATGCGGGGCGATGCTGAGCTAATGCTCTCACCAATTACACCCAACACGCTTGTGTTAATCGCAATGATAGGAAACTCTGTCTGCAGTGTGGCGTGGATGGATAAACCACACAAAAAACAAACTCATCCTATGTATCTCAGTCCCAACCCTACCTAATGGGCAAAGGATTGGACCAATCAGTTCAGATGCAGCGCAGAGTGATCTGACCACGACAAATCCCACGTGACCTCTGTTTCCTTGGTAATGTGATTTCGATTACGAAACTACTGAGGAAGGCCATCCGAGTTGGTTGAAATGTAGAGTATTACAACCTGCTCAGTTTACTCGAATACTAGGGTGTTTTGTAGATTCCACAATCTAGCAAGTATCCTCAGCAGTTGTTGGGTTTACCAGCGACACTGTCTGTGTTGCATATTTTCCGCAAGCGTATATGGATCAGTAACAATCTGCAAAAGACAGACTTTTCCCACATAACTGGGTTCAACTATTCGTGATATCTGTTAGGTGGTCATAGCAGGCAGTAGGAAATGCGGTTTCGACAATCACTTCCGTGACGTCATCATACAAACAGTTGGCGCATGTATGCATGGGACATAAGGATATCATGATTTATAAAGGCTGACTCTGGTTTCAGAGAGCCGTGACGCTCAAAGAACTGGACTTTTGTTACTCCATTACCGATTAGTTTCCATGCTGGAAAACCATGAGGTTTCAACTATATATTTTTCAGCTGTATGTATTTCAGCTATATGTGTATACATGACAGTTACAATAGTAAACTCAGAATACTTAATTTGCAAATTGAAAATGCGATTTCCCATGTTCACTTCGGACGTGAAAAACATGAACTATAACAAAGTAGTAAAAGGCGTTAATGCGCACGAGTTGTTTAAGTAATCGAACTCTCGTAAATTACCTCAGTGTGTTGGTTCATTTAAAGTGTGTGAACTTTTAACAAGACAAGGCTGAGTAGTCAAATAAGTCGATGGCTGCTTCATTAAAAAGAACAGTTATGCCGGAGTTTTGTCTAAAAATACGTGTATATAGGTAACGAATTTGTCATCAGTTCGTCAGATTAATGTACAACTGGATGATCATTCGTGTTAATTCCGTTATCCATCGAAAATGTAAACAACATTGAAACGATAGCCCAGTTTGAAATACTTGTGGACCAACTCATCAAACTGTTTTCAAACTCGAATTACATTGACCAGTGGTTTGAGATGAAGTTAGACTACCTCGGGCATCACCTCACAAATATGTCCAAACGTAAACGTGTCACCACATCAAAACATAAAAGTGCTTTGGAAGATCTCGGAAGGAACAAATACTTTTTGATTCTACATCCGACCAAAGTGTCAAGGGCGTTATTACCTAGCAAAGTGAGTTACTTACGATATTGCAAAATGTAAGTGATTATTCTTAGTTCGTCAGTGATGACACCACTGATGTTCCCAGTGAGTTCCAATGAAGAATATAGAGAGATCAGCAACTTTTGCAACAAACGAACTCAAACGAATGAAAACCAATGAAAGCCTTACAAGGTTCCCGTACACTTTAGCTTCATGGACTGTCACTGCTTCGCAAGGACCGTGTGAGAGTGTCATCAGTTTTGTCAATATCCAACTCACCTAAACACATGTTAGCCAAATGGTTGACTAGAACATAAGAACACATGGCTTAGCCAATAAAAAGCGTCCACTGGAAGGCAATTCCCAGTTGGCTGAAATTCTCGAACGATTTTTTATTTTGTGGATCTCGAATGTAAAATCCATCTTCCAACACAAAGGATAATTGTCAGAGTGGCCAAGGGAAGCCCGTTGGGTCTTGTCTTGGCCATCATCTTTACAGACCACTTAGAAGTTCTAGTGAGTGAAACCACTTGAAAAACAGATTTATTTCTCTGATGAGCTGACAAGGTGTTGCTAGCAACTGACGGTACTAGACGGTCAATATTGTGTCAAATTTTGGACAAAATGAATATATTCCGTTGTTGGACATCCGCATTAGACGAAGGAATGACGGCTCGATACGATATTCAGTACATAAAATAGCTAGTATCTCCTTTTCGAATGTTTCGTGCAAAGGCATTAGGAGACAATCCTGGTCAAAATGCTGGTATGTTGAGACAGAAAGAGTGGCGATCCGGGAACAATCTGTAATACGGTTTTCTTGGTGGACAAGTACCCACGATTATTGATCGCTAACCTTGTGAAGCAAATATTGGCTGTTATGCCGACGCTGAAAGTTTTTAACAATTGTCGTACAAAGGAGATGATATCAGTATGTTGCTACAGTGTTGTTTAAAACAATGAACGCCATATTAACTTACTTCATAGATCGAATTCACATTCCACCGCGACAACCTCAGTTGACCTGAAGATGATACATTAAAAACAAGCTTGCTCGTCATGTGTTGCTTCTTGTTGTTTTATGCTTTCCCTATTATCTACGAGTAACAAGAATAGTTATTGAACACGTAAATAGAGTTTGCTGAAGAGCCTGGTGAACGGTGAGAAAATCAAGAATGATCTTGTAATGTTAACACGTAAACCCCGACTCTAACATTGTTATCGTTCATCAGGCTTGTAATCCATTGGGCGAGTTTCACATTAGCCATGTGTGGTGTCATGTGTCAGATACCAAAATATAATTAACCAGCAATAAAATCCACATTCTCCCCACTAACAAAACTTTAACTATCCCTAGCAGTGAAAACTCAACATTCAGGAGTAGTGCATAACTAGAATTCACTCATCAGAATAATGCTATTAGATTTTTATCGATCAACTGCAGGTTAATGAGTACTGTAATAAATAAAGGTAGTGTTTTGCCTATAAGCCCAGAGTGTGGAAAAAAGTTGACACACTTAAGAAGTAGGTTGGATGCAAAGCGAAAGATATTTTTTTATTACGGCTTCCACTCAATCATTTCACCAAATTCGTTTATTTGACGTCGAAATCTCTCATTCAACGGCCAACTTTACTTCATCTATCCATGTATGGTGTGTCCAAACACGCGCAAAACAGTATCCATTTCAAGGGATGACTGGCACTTCAACGCTTACTGTGTGTTACTGTTTCAATGATTTTGATTAGTTTTCTACCTATGGTAGATGAGGCCGAATAGTTATATTTGGTCAACCCTAGGAATTTTGTTCACCAGATAAGCCACAATATAATCTGTTCGATTTTGTTTATTCAACTGACAGTCAGGTCAGGTGATGTTCTTTCATTTGAAGATAGTTATATTGTCGCTAACTGAATGTTATCTCCAGTTACGATAGAGGATACACATCGCGAGATGTTGAAATTTCATTTATTCTCTTCAGTCACGAACGTAAAAAAGGTGGAATATATCGGACATAAAGATAACAACAACAGTAGAAACAGTCAACGATTGGGGTTACATGAAACAAGAACTGTTATCAGTTCCATGATAAACAAACTGGAGGAATTAACAGTTTATGCTGACGGCGAGTACTGATTAACACCGTCTCAAAGATAGCACGCAAGGCGGCACTCGGATCACGCAACAATATTTGAAACGAGTTAGCAGGGTAAACAAGGTGACATGTTGCCATGTTGTGTGTCGCAATGAATCAAGTCGGATTTTGTCTCAGTCGTCACGTTGTCTGGTGAGAACCATGTTTCATAGAGCCCGAGTGATCCACACCAATGACAGCTTGCAAGGAGAGGAGGAGAGATGGAAGAAATTGTCGCTCACGAACGGCTACTCTGAGACGTTTCAAATTGAAGTTCACTCACGATTGATCGCAGCTGTCGCATTCCCATAGACTTTCCAGTCGGTCCCTCTCGAATAGCAGAAGCACTAGACTTGAGTTTCGCTCTCATTAGAGCTCGTCAGTAGTACATATCCTCGCCAGTGCAGCCGGGACATGAACCACGGACATATTGTTCATGAGGCAACCGTGTTTACCACTGCGTCATTCACCTCACTTTAGGCACGACCGAACTATCATATGTGAACACTCAACCACTTTCGCTTGTGAATAATGATCAGGTTGCAAGATCGTCGACTGGAAAATCTATAGGAATGCGACAGCTGCGATCAATTGTGAGTGATGTTCAATTTGAAATTAACCAAATCTCCAACTACTCATCGGTAATCTGAGAAGTTTATCGATGTTCATAGCCAGTAAAGACTGGTCAAGACTGCCGTGAGGACGGTCCCTAAGAAGCAGGTCTTTTCGAACCTACCTTTCAAAAACGATCATATTACAACTGATGTAAGTCAAAAATTACAGTCTACACCAACTCTTACGTACCCTGCGGCTGAATTGCGGTTGCTGCCCACAAATAGGAATGTCACGTAGCCTATTCACAATTGTGTCCTATCGAGATGTTCTCTCTCACATGTAATCTATCAGTTTACTTCCACTTGCGATGACGTCTATATAGTCAGAACAGATGGGTGCCTACAACAAAGAATGACTGAACATATGCGTAAGTGGTTGGTACGCCCCAAGACGCAACAGGCAATGGCAACAGAACGAGTGGGACGCAATCCGACCTCATCCATAACAAAGCACATCACGGAAACAGGTCACGTTTTTGACCCCGTTAATTGGTTTCAAGTGTTGTTACGTAATGGGAATCCGAAGTTGCTTGCTTTCTCCAACGCTGTGCTAATCAATACTTACCGTCCGGTCATGTGTGTGCATAAACTGTTGAATCACGCAGTTTGTCTGCCTTGGAACTCATATCAGTCTTTGTTTTGTGTAAACCCAATCGTTGATTGTTTCTATTGTTTTTGCTATCCGCATGTCATATATATTCCAATGTTTTATGTTCGTGACTGAAGACAGTAAACTAAATGTTAACATCTCGCGACGTATGTCATTTATCGTTACTGGTGAAATGGATCAACAGAACTCAGTGTTTAATAATAATGACTAAGCAAATTTTGGGCGCGAACCAGAACTTTTTATTTCAGCGAAAAAGATATGACTGATGGAACATGAAACTGGTGCGTTCACGTGTTTTGAAAGAGACTCACCCCGTTATTTTTTTCAAATGTCAGCTGGGCACACCTGTTTTTTACACTAACTTAGATTAAATACCTGCAAACATACGTTGATTTGGTGCTATTCTTGGAACGTATTGCCTAGTTTCCTGGCTTAGACTATTCCCGGTATGTCATTTAGAAAATCTGCTTTTCTAGAGTATTCCTGTCTGTATGTTACCGACAGAAACGAATGTCTTGAACAAAGTTGTTATTTCACCAAGTTTGAACTTGATGAGTAGGATGCAGCATGAGTGAAATCCGTGTCCTGTCTAAATTGATTGGCGATGTAACTTGCCTGCAAAGAATAGCCCATCGATTTCAATCACTCAATTTTTAGAAAAAGAACCGTATTGGACAACTCGACTTTCCGATATAAAGTACACTGCTCATTTCTAAAACGGCATATAAGGAAGGGACTTTGAGTGTATTCGTCTATTACGACAAAATCTCAGTATACAGATGAGAGACACGAATGCAATTGCGGCATTTTGTTGACTTCTTGTCTCAGCAGAACCCCTGAAAAATAGTAAGAGATGATCGAATGGATTAAAATCAAATGCTGAGCTATGAATGGAATCATTTTCATTTTGTCACTTTGTCGCTGTGAAATCTTGTGGATATTTTATTTCAGACGAGTTTGCGACACTTCTTGTCTCATTTTCTCACAAACATTTCGCAGACTGCCAACCTGTGGATGATTTCATCAAATCTTCATTACTCCATCAACACAGACCATCAAACAGGGAACAAATACCTTTTCAATTAAAATGTGTGTGGACTTGCTTGAGAATAATCAAATGTGACTGCCCAAGGCATTTGTAATTATAGTCTATAATCTTAGATACTTACAATTTGTAAAAGTGAAGCGATGTCTGATGAGCACCTGAGTTGATCCGCAGAATAAATATCCTTCACGGCGTTTACCAAGGGGGGGCTAGCAAAACTCTACAAGACCAGGAATTTTAGAGTTTTCCAGGAAAACCCAATCATGAAATTGGGTTTCACACACATAAAGGTGAACATTTTGCTTTTCCTCCACCGAGAGTTTGGTTTGAACAGAGAAGAAGAAGAATTCTTCTACAGACTGTCTGGATTATTAAAAGGGTGCGTTTACGATCAAGAACATATATGGATCTACCACGTGACCTAATTAAATATATGAATACAACCTCAAGAAACTCGTAACCAAGTGGGTTCAATTTTAGAGACAAACGACTTTCCGGTTTTGAAACACCACACCAATACAACTAATAAAAATCATTGTGTTTACAGAAGTACCTAACGAATTTCATACAAAGTCAACCAGTCAGGAATTTATGCGACACCATTGGAGAACACTGCTACTGTTGGATGAGTACACAAAACCCTCAGAATAACTTGCAAAAAGAAATATAAAACGTGAACTTTCCCGATTCGCTTAGGACGCTTTTAACGTGAGAACATAACATTGTGGCTCAAACTGAAAACAATATATCCGAAAGACTGCAACCTATCAAGAACGTAGTTTTATGGTTGTTTACAAGGCTGCGAAAGCTGCCGCAGTGCGTTCCTACAGTGAAGGGAAAATCATTGAAACATGTAAATTCATTGGGTGAGATGGACATTGCTTCACACCAACATGCCACTTTGGTAAGACAATTTCGCAAGACGAAGGATGGCGATACTTCCGAATTCATGCAGCCAATGAAGATATAACTCGCGTTCTTTAACGAATGTACGTCGTTGGAGATATACAAGAGGTTCACTCCAAATGAATACTAAAGTGAGGAAAGAATTGTATCCTAGAGAACATCGGAATGTCTGACGTCTAGTAAGACGGTCGACCAATTATCCGTGTAAACTGGAAGTATTTTGAACGTTAGGAGATATTGTTTAATTCTACAATGCCTGAAAATAAACTGTTCCTTTCTGCTGATAAATACCATTGTCGACGCCTTAAGTTTGCTGTCTATGTTAAGGACGCCCATCAGCTTCAAACACCCGTCCAAAGCTGTAATGTAGAGTATTCAATCCAAATCAATGCAAAACGTTTATCTAACATGATCTAGTGACTGTGACAATCACATGGCCTGTGAGTGGTATAGAGAGTTGCACATGTTCAACATTGGCAGTAGTACGGTCTCACAACAATTTCTCTGGGGAAAATATCTGTTAGCATTAGCAAACATTGAAAAGAACTGGGACAGAAAGGAGAATAGTGAAGTCAATGAAATGTTGCCAGACTATGTGTCCATTTCACCTCTGTTCTGGTTTCGTGTCCATATTTGAAAGATAAAGTGTCTGCTTTTGCGACGTCGTTCTGCCGGTACTCCTTCATTTGTCCCCGTGAGGCTGGTAATGGCTGCATGGTCGGACGTTCATTAGAATAGGCCCATGAATAACATTTAGTTTGGCTTGACAATGGGATAACGAAGTCCATCAAAAGCCCTATACTACTGCAAATTGTAGGTTCGGATCACTCAGTCACTGTGATGGAGGCATTCCATTCAATCCACTGATTTGGGGTCACTCAGTCGAGGGCAATGTGGTGTACGACTCCGTCCACAGCGGAAGCTATTAGAATTCGCCTGTACAACCCACCCTCATGGGCTCAGGAACAATTCGTTCAGACTTTGGAACTGTTTCGGACAGCCCCCCTGCTGTACGCTTGTCAGGACTCAATCTTCAGGCAGGTACTTGATACTGATTTGACTGACCCGAATGGCCACCCGCTTTCTCTCTCGACCCCCTTGTTGAGTCATTTTTAAACTATGATGTAAACTCTAATGTATTTATTGTTATATAGAAATCTGAAAACTAGTTTTCTGTCTCGTAACACTTTTTGAGTCAAAAAAGTTCACTGGCTAACCTTCGGAAATCCCGGGTTAACGATCATTTGCTTGATGTTCAATAATTTCTCACCCACTCAGTATAATCTCTCCCTGGTTTTACATGTTTTATGAGGCGTTAGCTACATTTGCAGGCGATAACCTTCATCTCGAGGTGAAATCTGTGTGTAGGCTCTATTTAGCTTCACTAATCATTACTGTGTGTGCATACGAATGTTTTGTGATTTTAATTCGTTCAAATTATTTTTGTTCCGGTGCTGTTTTCTATAACAGCAGGTGACAGCATAAGAGATAATATCACCTTATGCCAAAACTACCTTCTGCTTTCGTCATTCAGCTCATCAACTGGGATACTTCGCTTTTTATTACGGTAACGGATTGTGTTGCTGTATTGACGTCCTTCTGTCTTTCTGTTCTGTAGGTAATATGTATATCTCAATGAACCTGCGGCTCACTCTTGGATGTGTTGTCTTCCTCTACACGTGGTCGTTAAAACTTCTACCTCAGAAGAACGCTGTCAAGCGATGTACCCATGTTGAACGGAATGGGTTCACACGTATAACGGGTAACTATAGCGGAAACGTCTGGCTTACCTGTTACAATATGTCCATTAATCTGGATGCACTCTGCTGATCATCATTTGCCACTGACTGCGAAGTATCAAGCATCTGACTTCTGATTTTGCGCTTTATCAATTTGTTTTCATTCATTCAAAATGTTTTGCCTAATACATCGGGATCAGAATAAAAGCGGTTAGGTCAAATTGCGCTCAGTACGAGTAGAGGTGCACAGCTAAATCAATCGCCAATAATTGTGTTTACAGGCACTGACAAGAAAAACCCAAGTACTTCCATCATCCAATCACAAGCAGTGAAAAAAACACGATGAATGCATTTTCACTCCGGCTAATGAAGTAAAAGCTTCTTGTCCGAACTCCTTTCCGTTTATCCTTACATTGTTTGTTCGCCCGACAATTATTGGGTGATGTAAGTATAATCAGTGATACAGAACATCAGAACTAGGTCAAAGAGGTTGGTATCTGTTATTACTAATGCTAGCGGTATGAACAAGGCTGGTTTGCTTGCATTCGTATAATAGAATGAAATTTTCAGCCATAAGAGATCACCATAAGCCCCAATGCGCAATAATAGACACAGGAACGGGTTGCCTGCAAGCAAACGACTGAGCGACAAAATATGTTGTCTGGTGTGTTACCAACCTTCAGGTATTCTGAAGAGTGAACTTCTTATTACGGTTCTGTTAACTAGACCTTATCAAAACCGGCTCTGATATCAACAATTTTGTTATGTTCGAAGTTACAAGAGAACTCTAATTCAAACCTTCAACTTAGGTGCCATTGCACTGACAGTGGTAATCGCCGAATAATGTCAGATAAGTTAATCAGAAGCGTCGTTTATATTCTGTGGTCTCACCCCCTCGAAACCATGTTGTGGAAGAACACAAGGTGAAAGGGAGCTTTCTAAGCCATCAGTTTCCAGTTAGCCACTCAAGCAGATAGGTAGCAATAACAATTTGTCATTCATGAGTGAAATACATGATGGACACCATCTAGAATTGATCGTAATTTTGTTCAAATCCACTGGTTTCCTCTTTAATGTCAACAACAGTTTATTAACAACCAAACAAACGGTAGTATGATAACCCGATGCGTTTTGGCCCGACAGTCGAATGATCACACGTTGTGGCTCAGTACACAACTGCTTCCGTTGGGAATGTCAGTCCGATTATCTGACTTCCTGAGGAATACAAATAAGTATATACATGTAACGGGTTGTTTACTTGTTGGCATGCAAAAAATACACTTATTTTACTGAAAATACTAGACACAGCATTGATGTATATCCGCGTGACGTGCTCATGGTGTCAACCTCGCTCAACATGCCAATGAAGTGACTTTAAATTGGTCTGGTCAGCAGGTGTACAACGCGAGTGCCTAATGGTCAGTAGTTTAGAACACTGATAGCAGCAGTTCCATTACACAGATTGCTGAATTGACCGTTCACCCGGTCGTTAAAAGCGATAAATAGTCGTGATTAGGATGCTGATACACGTATTTTTGCAGCACTGTTAACCTGGAAATTTAAATAGGCGCCGAACTCCTCAGTGAAAATAATGTCGAGGATTTCCATTAGCAATAACAACCGTTTTCTGAGTTATATGAAGATTGTGCAACCAACATCATTTCAGAATGTCACAATATTTACAAGTTCATGCCAGTGGATATCTTACATATAATTTTACTGATTTTATGATTCATATTTAAGTAACTGTGTAATATTATTTTACAGAAATTAAACGAGGTTCAGCCACTATTATCCCAAAAGTGATTACAATCATAAAACCCAAGTGAATATCAAGGTTGCGGGCAACCGCATGAAGTTGAGCTGTTTTGATAGGATGTTCATAAGTTTAAGAGTCAGTAGGCCTAATTGGGCACCACTTGGAGTTAGTTGCAAAACCGATATTTTCAACGCGTTATGGTTGATTTACCCCCAAAACACATCTTGTGAATAGCCGGAGATTCGGCCTGTTTAAAAGAAAGTTCATCCAACTTGGTTTCACTTACCGCACTTGAACCAGTTTTAACCAAATCTTTCGAAATGAATTATAGAGATTTTTGTTTTTGTTTTGTTACAGCCGATAAATAGGGCATTTTCTCGTCACGTATAAAACTGGAACTTAGATTCATGTTGTTCTGAGGCTACCATATGGTTGAAGTCGGTCTACCCGACTGCAACAGCTGCGGGTAAATATGAGTGTTATTCAAGTAAAATAATGTGTGACTTCATAACTCTCCTCCGGTTTTGTCTATGATTAGCTTAAACGTATCGACATCTTTTCTCTTATGCTATCTAATAGGTTGTTTAGTAGTAAAAATGGTCTGTCACTCAACAAAGTGTATCACTGACAACTCCGTGAGAGTCATGTACGTTTCTCACATCAAGTTAGCAAACAACTTTGTGTTAATGTCTTCAGGTGGTCTGGATCCAGACCAGTGTCAAACGGAGCCTGAGATTTCAGTGGTGTCAGCAATGTTGATGTGAGCGTAAACCAGATTTATTGGCGGTTGTTTGCAAATTCTGTAACCCGTTAATAACACCTGAATGCATATAGCAGACAATCTGGAATGCCAGAGTTTAAACAAACAGACGTGGACTGTTGAACGATGTCTTACATTCTGAATTGTTACATACTTTTCGACGGGTATCTATAAATTTTTCATGTAAAATTTTAAAAAATAGAGACAGCGTTGTAAGGTTTTCCTATACAGAAGTATTTTTTTATAGTGTGTCAGTAGACGAGAACAATGGAATAATGATTCGGTGGTTAGTGAATAAAATCTTTGATACGCACAAAAAAATGTTATTATATCTGTAATATGAGTACATAAAGAAAATGAATAGACGCTGGTTGTCCTCGTTACATTCGTGAATACTAGAAGATAACTGTTTTGTTAGGCAATGAAAGCTTTGTAAGAAATTGCCTCTCTATGGTCCTAATTGACACTTTCCCAGAGTAGTCATAGAGAGAGAGAGGGAGAGCGACTTACTACTTCGAGTGTTCACACTTGTGTGAAATGTGATTACTTAGACTATTTCACAGGTTGTGTTGAAACGCCCTAAACGCTAATAGCTAGTTTCACTCAAGTTGTGAAACAATTTTCATAATTACAGCCTTGATATACAGTAGGTTGGTAAACTGTTTGGTTTTCCAATACAAGAAAATATAACTGCAGTCTTTGCAAAGATCTTTGGTGAAATGAGCAATATGCAACTGAATTTAAACCATCTCTTCTAAATCAAACATAGTTGTTAAAGGGGAAAACACTAAAATAATAACCATATTTATAGAAATTAGTGCCTTTGGTTTTACGATATACTGAATGGCTTTTAAATTACTGGTTTTGTCTAGTCCTATAATTCATTGGTTAGTTGAACAAAAATCAGGATATTTTACAACAAAAATAAGCGGAAGAATAGAACCCAAAGGGCCAAATGTAGTCAGTTTCCATTCGTCTATCTCTAAAAGTTGTTTACGTCCATGAAACGTTCCTTAACTGCTTTTTTATTGTAATGATGAGCCGTTTTGCTAATCCCAAGACTATTATTTAACACATTAAAAAGTTATTCTGATTCAGCAAAGATATTCATGCGAATGGCTTTATAGTTTGTTTACTGTATCTGCTATGTTGCGTCAAAGGTTGTCTTCAAATGAGTGGTTCAGTGCAACTTTTGGGAACGCACAATGTGTCTTATGCTGAACAAGTGAGGACTCCTAGACTATCATAAATGACCATAATTTCACTTAAGAAAGGCAGCCGGTAATGCAGTTCGTAGCATCACGTTCATTATCAGAAGGACTGCTGGTGTAATTAACCGTGTTTGCACCGCATGTTAGGACTTGTTTAAATTTGAAGTACAAAGTTGACTTCAGCCACAAATTCCGAAGCGAAGCCTCCTTTTCGTCCTCAAAATCAACTTATCATAGACAACTGGCTAATGCAGCACCTCTAATTTAGCCTGTGGACGTACAAGCAATACTTGTTCTGTCTTATCGGATTCTATCAGTGTAGCATCATTTGACAACTTTCCCAACACAAGACCGGATACACACATTCGGACAGTCATATAGAGCCCTCAGATAGGTTGAACATAAGCACATTTCAAGTAAGATTGCGTTGTCACACATAGTGATCTCCAGCCAGCACGCTTTGGTAATTTAAACCTTTCACTAATCGTCTGAGAGGCAAAAGTTGGGCTTATTTTATACCCCAGATTTCTAGTTTTCTTTTTCTTTTTTTCCCCTTCGGTCTCTTCGGGCTTGCTATTCATTCTCATCTATTTTTTCCAATAATTACACCTTTCATCTGTCATGATATTCAAGTTGTTTAATGTAAAAATAATGTGTACATCAAAACTTTCAGCATGATTCCTTCAAGAAGCACTTTTTTCTTATGCCTAGTATGCGCTTTGTATGTGTCTGATATGTCAGTTATAGACGATCATTTTCAACTCTTGGTCCCTAGACGCTAGCCGAAAAGTTTAGTTAGTATGTAAAATGTTAGCGTTATACAGTGTACGAAATACAAAACGGATGCGGAAGTTTGTTGTCAAAATAGCTGTGTAATGTCAAAAGCAATCAACGTTGATGATCTGTTCATTTGGCTGTTCACTCCGGGTAACTCACTGATGAATGACATGGTGCTTGTCGTGGAATAAGAATGTTTAGTCACAAGATTGTTATGTGCATCAGCTTCCAGGTTATTGCACCTCTGCAATTATTGTATGATCAACGCTGGATATTTTCACCTTTCGAGATATGTTCGACATCTAACACTTACGTGAGAGATCACAATGGACGCATGCAACAGACAGGTCATATCAGACACACTGCCGATATAGCTTCATCAATCCGGGTTACTACAATGTCCAACAGAGCTAAGATCTTGTGTGTTGCACGCTGCAATTCTCTGTTGTGTACCCAAATGGACTAAACAGTTGTATTACGTTCGTCTTGAAGTTCCCGAACAGGTTTAATGTAGTATTAGGAAGTCAATGATAATTGTTCACTTTTTCAGTTAATTATTTGCTTATTTTAATTTTAAATGAAAACTGTACGTGGTTTAGAAATACAAGTTAAAAAAATCATCTTGAGTGTGTTGTGTTTACTCTGCTTTGTTGAAGTTGGTGAAGCATAAGAATAGTCTCGAGCCAGATTTTTCGCTAGATCTATGGTAGATGGGCTGATTCTCAACGGCAGGTATGTAGGCAGCAGTGTCGACACCTTATCGAACTTGCCCATACGAATGCAGAACTGCTTTGTTGCACTCTATCAAATGGACTTTATGGCCTACCTGAACTCGGTGACAACACTGGAACGCATCGTGAGAGTCATACCTTTGCATCCACAACATGATTGGCGGAAGCTGCGGATCACGTTTTTGATATGGCACGAGAACCGTCCTTCAATAAACTAGCCGAGTTCATCTCGCGTTTTACGAGGATTGCGCGCAATAGATATGGTCCGGACGTTAATAAAACTAAACGTACATACTCCAGGACAACGCAATCGTCTAGCAGCAGCCATCTAGATGCGAAAAGAGACCCCTTTGAGTCATTCAGCCTTCTCATTGATCAAGATCGTGTTAAAGATCCTCGTGATGGTTGTGTCTTTTGCCGTCAGATTCACGCCGCCCTGTGTTGATAAATCACATATGTCATGATGGAGCTGGTCTGAAAGATACGGCCACTAGGTCGTGCGATGGAGAGTTCGGTGATACCATGACATCCGAGATGTTCGTGTCGTGGAAAGATCTCTCAACCCTATCGATCGTGCGAAACTCAGTGAAGCTAGTCACTGAGCACTATGACGTTCCTTCTCCATGGCGAATTGAGACGATGCTTGAGCACAATAGCTATGCATTTGCATCAAGAAGATCGTTAGGCTTGCGCAAAAGATATCTGTGGGACGAAACCTTGCGTTCGCAGTACAGCGCGGTCATTATGAATAAAACTGCCAAAGGTTACGTGAAACAGATTTCCGACTACGACCTTCAGTCAAGTGGTGGTACCTATCACATTATTCTGTGATGAACCCTGCAAAACTGGGCAACGAACCCATTAATGCTGGTAACCAACCTAAGTGGGAAGATGAGTACAGTGACCTGCGCACTGTGAGCGGTCTGCATGCTCCATACTGTATTCCAACCCACCAAACTGTCGACCCGAGGAGCGCGGAATCGCACATCTTTTGCGATGCACCGAAGGGTGGTTACGACGTCGCAACTTATCCGTGCTTCTGCGCGGCAAAAGGGAAGCAGGATTCATCAGTGTTGTTTTCAAAGTCTAGATTAGCTCCACTGTTCGTTGATTGGAATTGGTTACTGTTGTTTTGGCTGTTCGCGTGTATGAACTCGCAAGGATGCATTTGATGCGGCCATCGGCACAAACGTGCTTGATTACAGCGGACGATATCTTTGTGTCTGGGATGCTCGCCTTTTCAAGTTTACATAGGCTTTTAAATACTACAGCCTGGTTGTGCAGCTTCAAGTCATACTGGTGTCTTGCAAAGTTTTGACAGAATGATGGTACTTGTAGTCGAGGTCACCTGAAGTTGAGCAAAATTCAGTCTACTGAGGAAGGTATCAACCGCTTAATTTAAAGGGGTGGCTTTCCAAATGAATTATTCTTATTGATGAGGTTGCAGAGGTCTGGACAAGCAGCTCAGTTGTCAGAAGGAAGATCGTTTCATAAGTTAAACCCCATTTTGGTTGATGAAATAATTCGGATGAGTGGACGGCTGATGCTGGTTAATATGCAGTTTCAGCCGAAATGCCCCATTTTTCTTCCCAGGCCACATAATGTGACAGGCTTGACTATCAACCAAATGCCTGAGGGACATTGCGACGTGTCACACGTCCTTTCATGAATCGAGCGATGATTTTGGATTAGTCAGGATGCATCCACTATCAAACGCTTCATCGGAGCTTGCTTCAGTTTTCGTTGTCTAAACTCCACCATAGGCAAAAACTGATGGACCCCTGTGGCCCCTACGAGTAGAATCGGGTTGGCACCCATTTGTCAACCTTGGTCTAGACTATTTTGGCCCAATCAGTGTGAAAAAGAGTAGGGACATGGAGAAGAGGTACGGTTGTGTGCGAACCTGTCTCCAATCAAGAGCTGTCCAACTTGAGGTCACACATTCCATGAGTGCGGATACATTCCTTATGGTTTTGATGCGTTTTATTTGGATAACATCCCAGTACACTTGCTAGTCAACCAAAATTAGCTAAGGTGAAAACTCAGCATGTAAGACTTATGCTGTTTCACCAAATCACCTCGAAATGAATACACAGAGGATTTGCTTTGATGCTTTTCAAGGTCGACTGAGAATTATTACTTTCTTCCAAATGACGACGGGTCAGGGATGGCAGACGCTCGAATGTATAGTCCATTCTGTGAGTATGACCAGTTGTAGTTTTTAGGTACGCTAGTATATTTGGTGGGAGAGCTAGTGTCACTGCGGTAACAAAATTTTCTGCTCAACTTTGAGGGATGGCAAGATCGGTACCTACTATGTTCTAGATAAGACCTCTGTTCAGAAAACAAAACCGTTTTTCTTGATTGGTGACAAACATGCTTCTAGTGTGCACGATCAGTGAAAGTTAAGCGAATTTATGTCTCCGACACAGACCCAGATCAAGATTATGTCTTCTGTTTATTATTCGGATCTCGCCCTTTCAAGATAACGCGATAGACAGTGTCTTCAGTTACATTTTAAGTTAGCCCTTTCTGTGGACGTGCAAGTGGCTGTAGCATTCGATGAGTAGTTTAACGGAAACAGTACATCTTTGACATACTGTAATGCTTTTCATATTGCTCCAGTCATATACAGTTGCTTAGCTGCTCAGAACAGTATTCAAACTAGAAAAAGATTGTGTTGTTTCGGTAAGAAGTTGGGAAATTGAAGGTACGTAAACCAGTTGACATGGGTGAACACATTTCCCATGACTGCCACCTGTGACACTCTGTCGCACCCACCAATACTCCTACCATCCCTAGTAAATTCTGATCCGCATCCCTTCCATGAAGTTCAATGACCACTTTGATTTGTTATAATTTTCATATATGACTCGCATTTACCCTGTATAATTGTAAACTCCTGACAAGAGTTACTGGAAGGGGCTGTTTGTAGGGGGGATTTCTTAAGAATTCCATGAAGATCTGGAGAGAAATTTGTGCTACTATCTAGTTCATGTAGATTTCTGGTATACCGTACACCCCACTGTTCCATCTTAGTTTCCGACAGTTTTCGCATTGAGAAAAGTCAAATAATTATCACTCAATTCTGCACACATGTAGTAAGTACTGGCGTCATGTGAGTTAAACTTGAAAGAAAGGTTTTGACGTCCATTTTGACCTTTCATGATTGATGCTACATCATCCACTTAACTCTTGTGGAAAAGGTGGACTGTGTGTCTGGCAATTCTTGTTTCAGCTTTACCTTTCCTCGCAAAGTATAGGAGGCCGACAGTAAATGTGACAAGGCCATGGCGGTTTTCGTCAGCGCATTTTGATGTCAAATGTTCTTAAATATTAAAGTTTCAGTACGCATTCTGTTGCACTCTCGTTGGCCAGGCCTCATGGATATGACATATCCTTGCCCAAGAAAAGCAATTACATTAAGGAAACAATTCAAGCGATTTTGTATGCTATTCAGAGTAGTTTCGTGTTCGTACTTCAACAGTCGTACAGAGCTGCTCCTTGAAAGCTAATTTGTTCGGCTTGATAGCAAGAAAATGTGTATTATCAGGATAAATTTGTGTGCTCTAAATCTAAGCAAAATTAGGATGGTTTGATTGTTCTTGTTGTTCCCTATTTTTAGATACCAACACAATTAATTATCAGGAAACGTGCCAAGCATGTATTAATTACCATCAATTCGGTCCCATTCCATTAATGAAGGTGCCATACGGCGATGAATTAAGAAGTGAATTGCCTACTCACACATTCGAAGAGATGAAATGTTATCAACTAGCGAAAAAACAGAAAGACTTCAGAATGTGAGCTGACGTTAAACAAAAGGTAGTTTACTGTTCACTTATTCTTGACAACTGCTCTTTTGCACCGCGTTGCCGCCATTAAAAACTTTTCTACTGATTGGCATTTCTAAGAGAACCCTGTGTTCAGACTAACATCGTTGAAATTTTTGTGGGAGTATATGAATCTAAGGCGGGAAGCTCAATTCGTTCGAACGAATTAATTATCTTCAACTCCGTTTCTATCATGTTTAATGGTTTTCGAAGCTAAATCGGTTTGTTGTCAGTAAACAAACTAAATACATCTCACTCTGTGAATAAATGCATTCTGTCTCAAACAGCATGTCGTTCATCTGAAAACATTTGAAAACGTTTCCTAAATAAATAGCAATGCAAGTTTTGAGCTAGCGAATCGATCCACCACAATGTTGGTGTGTTTTGACACCAAGTGAATTTCGGATAACCAACATAATTTATGTGTTTTCAAAAGGACTGATGAATATGAGTGAACTAAGTTAGAAGCCACTCGTGTATGATCATGCAGATGGTTACTCCAGTCAGCTCTTCCGAAAAGTGACACAACTGTAGGCTTTCACGTGTTGGTTCTTGTTGGTAGCGCAGCTCGTTGCTGCCACATGACTTCGAAATTAGGTTCAAGAGTTGGTAAACCAAACGTGTTAACCACTGAGTTACTGACTTCATATCAAACAAGGCAGCATCGAAAAACAAAGCCACACTCGCTAACATGTAATCCTGAGACTGGTCAACTGCCTCGAGAAGAGACACTTCACCTGTCCAGGTGAGCCTAATCGGTAAACTCACTAGTAGGACCTACCGTCAAACTAAAGTCAAAATTACTTATGTGTATTTGAATAAGTTGCCAGTATCGAACTGAACATATGAAAGCTGCGAACAAATATAAAGTTTGTTCACTTTACATCTACCAAACTCAGTCGATTTGTTAGACCGGAATGAAGTCTGAAATGATACACACATATCCACAGCACGTGCGAAGGCTACGACCAAAGGTGAGTAATGTTCAAATCGAAGTTAATCAACTCCCTTAATATCAGTAATTTAAAATGTTGCCCGGAGGGTTTAATGAGATCAGAGATTTCGACCTGTCTAGGAAGTCTTAATCGCGGGGTTATCGATTTGAGTTATCGAGACGACTGAGCAAACTGGCCATTATTCACAAGTGGTTGGGCGTTCAAATATGACAATTTGGTCGTGCCTACTGTCAGTTCAATGGCGCAATGGTAAACACTGTTGCATCATGAAAACGTGGCCGAATTTGTGGCTTCAGCCTTGGAAGTGGTATGCGCTATTGGCGACCTATAACAAGAAAAAGACTGGTTTGTAGTGCTTCTTTTTGAAAATGACTGGCTGGAAAGTTCGTCTGAATGCAAAGGGTGCAGCCAGGTATTAGTGATTTTCAACCTGAAATCAGAGTTTATCTTGTTGATAAGACGTTATTTGGGAATACTATTGCCTCTGAATGTCTCCACCCAAAACAGGGTACTAAGGTGGCATGCTGAACACTGTGTTGACATCCCTCCTGACATCCGGAGGTTCGAGTCTCAGGTACATGTTTGATTGCCACATTACCCGTGAAACTTATAATAGTCATAAATTTTATCCGAGTGATCTTGAGCTGAACTAGTAATCCGTGATACTGTAACATGTACGTTGCTCTGTTCACCCCTGTCCATCTCCTTGAATCTTCCAGTTGCTTTCTTTCAAAAGGTAACAGTTACTTTTTCATTTTGTTCATGGGGTCATCCGACTGGAACTGTTAGGCTAATGTATCACAAACAAGCTGCAGAAGTCTTGATCTATCCACCGTTTACAAGAACTGGTTTATCCTGTTTCTCACTTAACAGATGAACGTTAAACCACGATATCTGGTAACTACGCGATTTACACTCGCTTTTGCACTCAGACCGCAATTCTTATTGTCGTTAAGTTCCATGTCATAGACTTTAAAAAACGTCCGATCATTCACTGTGGCCAATCCTGATTGAGTCTTCTGAGCTCATTTACATCTATGTTCTTTCCTGCAGTAAGTCTATGGCATCCTTTTCAGTAACGGACCATCATCTTCCGTTTTGCTCGCACTGTGCATACTAGAGGCGCGGAAGGACAAACTCTCAACAGGGTGATTGTGAAATACATAATATCGGCCAGCATTCAGTTAAACAAGGAACACAGTCTTCTTCAAGGTCAACGATGTTCCACGAATACGTTGAGTAACAAGTAGCGATAAACCAACGATCTCAAATAATCAAAACAAAATCGAATCACAGTACTACGGCACTAGTGAAAAAAATGTCGCGGTTAATAATTAGACAACCTTTACAGTTTCCATCGATGGATGGTTTCCGGGGAATGAATGATAATTTTGTGTCAAACAGTCTAAAAATGAAATATAATCACACAATATGACATTCATACCTAACAGAGTTCTTCCGAACATTCAACGGGTTGAAAAACAGTGGAGATGAGCCGATCTCCAAAAGTGTGATACACGCACTACTCAAGCAGAGTACAGTAAGCGACAGCTGACTACTCGCACAATTATCATATTGACGAGATAAAACACAAACATCTGGGTCAGGGTCCAGTCGACTGTCATAAACAGGAGAGTTAGAATATACACCGGTGAACACTTGGTGGGATTAGTGTTGGTTTGGATTCTCACATGTTTGAATTTGAAAAGTTCACAGATAGGGTTTCACTCACCAGTGAGTTATACAGCTGTCAGATGAAAAGGTTCGGCAGAAGCCTTGAGAACCGTCAGACGGTTTACGAACTCTGACCGGTAGTCTAAGCATAGGTGTATGCTCAAAGTCGGGGTCCACTCCCATGATCATAGAGGAAGCAGTGAAGGATATACGTGTCTACTGCCCAACATGTGCCTGTGCGAGCAATCCCAACAAGGTGACCAATTTGTGAATGAGCAGGAGAGGGGTCGGACGGAAGCATCGGTTAGAACGCTGCTAAAGAATTATAGATTGCCAAGACAGAGACGTTCGTGGAATCTTGAGCATGACGTGTACCAGTAGGTAATCTGTTACAGATGCATTGTCCCGTGATAATAACCAACTGTACACGACAGATCATAATGCCATTTTCATTCAAATAAGGTAATGAAATCGAACCATAGATGCGTTAAATTGTATGCAAACCGTCTGACGGATAAGGACGAATTTATGTAATCACTGAGTGGTCAGAGATTTTGTCTATGTAAGTTGAACATCATTCACAGATGATCGAAACTGTAGCATTCACGTGAAATAGTCAACACTACACTTTTGAAAAGAACTGGATTCAAGCTCCGTTCTTGTTTTGGTCCATCAGTGAGGCATGATCGCGACGACATTCAATGTTATGACTCTCCATTCCTCGGTGAAAGTTCCACTGAACCGTCCAATTCATGTTTTTGGCTTCCTCACATGATTCCCTCCTCAGTCTGTTTGGTTACCTTTCAAGGATATCATGACTCATTTGGTAATGTTCCGGATGCAAATACTGTTTGATTCACACGTCTTGGTGACCTTTCAAAGTCAAACTGTAACGTTCACCAGATGAAGGTCAAGTAATACGTCTTATTCCCATGATCACGAAATGATAAAAGGTTACTGATCGTAGAAACAACAATACCATTGATACACAGATTACAGCATAAACAAACTATAACCTTAATTCGTTCCCAATCTGAGTAAGTCTGAGCTTTACGGCAAAGCCATGCAAGCAGTTATTAACAGAGAGGACTGGTAAGTAAGACCCTTGTGCAAAGAAAAGAAAACTGAATGAGGCCGCAAGTATACGACGTCCAAACTGCGTGAAGGAACCAATGGATATCATTTAATGATGACAACTGATAAAATTGGTTTATATGGGTGCGTCATGGAGAAAATAGAGGACACGCTGATGTGCGCGATCAAAGGGAAGGAAATAGACAGACACAAGCTCCAACCGACTGCAGTTTGAACAATAGATTAACTGGAAAGCAAATGGATTTGGAGGGCTTGTATCCTTTTCTAGAAAAGCCCGTACTTAGACAGTGTGCTTTTGAAGAACATGGGGTAATAAACACGCCAATTTTTGATTAGTAATCATCAGGCTAACTACCAATCGTTCCACGATTGTGTACTCCGGTAAACGCATCCATAATTCGTGCACTTTCGCGTGATGGCTAAGAAATAGATCATCAACCAGGGTCGTTTAAGCGAACGGTTGTAGGACACGGCGGAAACCGCAAACATACTAGTCGACATGGAGTTGCCATTGGTATGTCATATCAAGTTTGAACAGTTTTCCAGAGGAACCGTTCACGGTCATAGCTCTTTGTTTTGTGTAGAGCTCTCTGTCACGGTCAGCCGATGTAACTGTATTTCCTAGTGACGGCTTAAAGCATGTCCACACTCTGTCGCCAACTCACGTCACACAAACGTAGCTGGATGTCCTCCACTTGGGCTGAATTTCAAAATACCACCCAATGGCGTTAACAAGTTGAATACGCAAGTGTCTACATGTGTATGATACGTATATGTGTGATATATGTATGTATGTATGATATGCATATCTGTATAATAACTTGAGGTATCTGTCGCCCACGTTTTCTGATGAGAAGGGCTAGCTTCGTGCAAAATTCTTGGATATTTAGAACCAATTTTTACCAACACTCGTTCGTCAGCAATGCTGTTTCAAACAAAAACACTACCAAGTCCTAAAAGAATCTCAATTAATGCGACACTTTATATTGCTAATGCGGGATACAAGCTCTGGTGTTGTCGGCAAGAACAAAGACGGCTACGTGACACAAATGAACGCCATCTTGGAAGACCAACGAAAGTTTAAGAACGACAAAACAACTGAAAATAACACCACTAAAAAATCAAGTTGCGAGGCAACTTCAGATACTGTTGCTTACAAGCCTCAGTTGAACTAGCAGAGACATTTGAAAACGTGTCAGTGAGTTCTTACACTGTGCACTCGATTGACGCTGATTTTCTTTTCACAAATGTTTACCTTCGTGAAACAGTTACGTTTTCATGGGGTTTTATCTCTAGCTAGAAGCGTGATATAGGTATTCCACTTGAATATCTCAAGAATCTCATCTTACTGTGTACAGAGGACATTAGATTTACTTTTGATGAACTTCCCTATGGACACACAGACGGAGTGATTATGGTTCGTCGCTTTGGTCAACCACTAGTTAATATCTTCTTGGAAATGATCGAACAACAAGTCCAAGATAATATAGTCAAAACCGTATGTTACAAACTGTTTGTTCATGGTATTGTCACTTTTACTAATGTTGATTATTTTGATTTGTTTACAGTCTTTTCAACTTCGTCTACTCTAACGTATCTTTGTTTCACAGAAAGGAATCAAACGGTAGTTCAGCCTTTTTAAGTGTACTCATCACCAGGCATATTACAGCAATTAGTCCGTCGTGAAGAAACATGGGGAGCGCAATAAATCCAGTTCTCCACTCTTGTCCCGACAGCACGCAAGGGTGGTTTTGTCAAAACTCTACTTTATGGAGACAGGCGTATTCGAGTCCCTGATAAGCTGTAGACAGAGATGCCAAGAAAAACTTTACTGGCAAATACATATCCTGAAAAATTCATAAACTCACAGCATGATTGCCAAGTACAATGTACCAGATAAAACACTTCAGAAAATAGAAATACTTCTATCTCTACAGTTAAGTATAGATCGCTGGATAAACAGCGTGAACCATAAAATGAAGTCTGCTCTATTACACCTAATTTAAATCACCAAAGGACCAGCTCTTCAAACTCGCGAACACAGTCTGTCTAACTATTCTGTCTCTCGCTTTGTCCATCCGTTTGCTTGCGGTTGCAGTGACGTTTGCACAGGCAGAACAGACTGACTACTATCTCAGCAAGTAACGGAATAAGTCCTGATGTTCAATTTGAAATTAACCAAATCCCCGACTACTCATCTGTAATCTAAAATATCGCCTAGCAGATTTAATGAGATCGGAGATTTCTAGCTGTCTAGGAAGTCTTAATCGCAGTGTTATCGGTTGGAGTTAACAGACAGTAACTTTGTCTCCTATCGAGACGATTTATCAAACTGACCATCACTCACAAGCGAGAGTGGTTGAGCGTTCACATATGATAATTCGGTCGTGCTTAAGGTGAGGTCAATGACGCAATGGTAAACACGGTTGCCTCATGAACAGCGTGTCCTTGGTTCACATCCCGGCTGCAGTAACGATGATATGCACTACTGACGAAAAAAAAGATTTTAATAAAGCGCTATATATACTGTTTCCTTGGAGGTTGAAAGCTCAAACCAATCTGATGAAAAACAAAGTTGAAATCAATGTTTTAACTGCGGAAGCTATGTTCTCAGAGAAAAAGAACTGGAAACAGGGTGAGAATTTTCATTTTTCACCTACTGAAATTAATAGTCCTTAGATGTTTAACGTACAAAAGTTCCACCGTCAATATGGCGAAAGTTAGGAAATCAACCGTACGCAAATGAGAAAGAATTGGATATCTGGATTGTCATCACGGGTATCGGTAACATGCCGAGTTTTCCTAACTGTCAGACTACCGGACGAATCCGGGCAACCGTGAGAAACTACTTACGACTATCAGTACCTAAACGTTTGTCTTTTGCGTCACCTGCCAACAAGCAAATCCTGATGTGAACACATTTTCACAGACAGACAGGTCTGCACCGACAACTGATTACGAGGAGAATGGGAGTGGTTAAAAGAAACGATACCCGCAAACTGTTATTTCAAAAAGTTCCTCTACATTTGCATTTTGAATGACTGATCAAGGTTGTGTAGATCTCTCAGAACCCGCGTTTCACAGGCGACGATAGTACAACCATAGTGAGCCAAAAAATTAGAGATGGTAATTCGAAATTGCTCGCGTCCTTGGAAGCCCTGTTGGCCAACATTTGGCGTTCGGTCAACTACGTGCACGTGTGTGTATACATCAACTGTGACCGTAAGCTCTTAAAGCTCATGGGCTATTTCTATAGGTATGTATATATGTATGTGTGTACATATGATGATCAAAAGCGGAGGTACCAAAATGTTACCGAGCTAAGTCTTCTGTGTTTTACTACTGAGTGCAGACGTTAGGAAGAATTAGTTTTGAACCGGACGGTCTGGAGATATAGGGTCGGGTGGGCGTCCGCAGGTACACTGGGCAGTAGTTGCGCGACCGAGAACGAAAGGAACCATCGCTGCCATAGGTAGTGTTGACATGACCACATAGCGTTGTGATGCGCGCTACCACGAATACGCGGGCCGCCTCGGATTGGTAGATCAGCAGCGTAATTATAGTACGCCGTCGGTGGAGAGACAACGAGTGCGTTAGACTCAAGTAGGTTATGTCGGTTATATTCGTTTATCCTGTTCGCATCGACCAACGACTATCATCATCTGGAGCTCATTCACTCCGTTTTTTTTTCAAAAATCTGGGTGTCTGTGGCCTTCGACCTTTCCTTTTCTTCAGCTTTATTGGTGCATTGTATATTGATTGTTTTGTCTGTTTTCTCCCAGTCCTACACTGAACTTTATTTTTTATCGTTCCCTCTAAAATGCACCAGAATATATTCCCATTCTGTACATTGCATTATACTTCTAATAATTTTCTTCCCAGTTCAGATCTTACCAGAGGAGTCGCGGTGTCTTTAGTTCCCACGAGATAGGGGTTTCAGTTCCGTGCTAACCTACTGATTGGTCAACCAGCATTGGCCAGCTGGACACGAAAGCCTCAACCACAAACCTCCTGGTTTTATTCCATCGAGTTTACACCGGCTACCTGATGTGTAAGTAGAACAACAAGTGATGCAGTGCACGTGACTTGTGGTGTTGAACGAGCGCAAACATCCTTTGATTTCAGTCACTGTGAAAGGCTAATCCAAACCGGATGTCACCCACCGTGTATGCATGTTTTCATCCATTCCTGACCCTTTCCGTTGCATTGCTGTGATGGTCAGACTAGTGTGCTGCTACAGTTTGGTGCATTATGCTGAAAAGGCCTTCGAAGCTTCCAGGTTTAATCGTGTGAGATAGACCAAAGATGAGCAGTCAGACAAAACCAGCTGTGCTCATATCACAATAGTGACGGCTTAGGAGTACTAGGGCAGTGACATCAAGTTGGCGCGACTCAACTGCCTGGCCGGATGTCATCGGACCCCACAGCGTCAGCACGTCCAACAAGAACGGTGGTTGCCTGTGCCACCTGCATCCTACCCATGAGCTGGCTATAGCAATCATCCAAATACAGCTGGATGACATGGACATCGCTAGCTTGACTGACCCACGAAACGGTCACCACCATTTGCTTTGTTATGTGATCATGCGACCGCACGAGATTCGCGAAGTACCTAGCATTCGAACGGTGCCCGGTGTTGAATGTAGCACGAACCATGGGCTGGTCAGGACAAAATTTATTTGTGTTTGCGAGTTTGTTCATAGTAAATCATTCTACTGAAAAAGACAGAAGCTAGATGTCAATCGACGTGAGAAATCAAAGAAGATGAATCGCATTACAACGTACAGTTGCCATTCGTCTGAAAGACATTTCCGTATCCACAATTCCCCAGGACATTTAGTAGCACCACATGATGGCAAAATTAGAGGTAATAAGTATTCTAGTCCAGAAACGTTCGGACTGGTTCGACGACAACAATGAAGGTATTCCAAGCTTAACTACGGAGAAAAATGTAATGTTTGCTGTTTCCAAAATAAAAACCGATCAATGGAGGCACAAGGGTCATGTTCCGGAATATTCTGCGGTAATCCACTGAATGGTCTCGTGAAATCAAAGAGGACGAACGGAGAAATTATGTCAAGTTCATCCCAAGCTAAAGTGACCACTGACGATATAAAATGTCTCACGATTCGCTAAAAGCAATTTTCGGTCCATCCGTCCAGTTTGTTAAGGCGTTGATTAATGAAGACTCTGGCTTTTAGGGCACGTAAACAGAAGACAATGAAAATCTGGTGCAAGCACTTTGATAACCTGCTAAACCGTCCTACTATCATTGATTAGATGACACTGAGTGACCAGCCGAAACAAGATGTCAAATTATCCCTTGATATCGCCCTAGATACGGCAGTCGATTAAACCAAACATTAGCTAATCTCTCTATAAGACTGATCGGAGGAAAAATCCCAGATTTTACTGACGATATTGCCGAATCCTTGGGGCAAAGAACCTGAGTGATGTAAGCTGAACTTCGCATACACTACCCTACAAGATAGCATAGCTGTGGTCACAGTGATGTAGTCAGCAATTTCGTCAACCCGACCCTTCCTGATAACCTGGTTTTACATAAACCATTTGGGTTAACATTTCAAGTGAATTTCCCGTGAAACAATTGATATTTCATGTTCGCGTCTTAGTCCATATTTTTGGTAGATCAGTTAAAATCCGTACTACTTGGTGGTGATCGACACACTTAGAGAGGTCAGTCGTAGGGTCATGGATTGGGGTTGGTAAAACAGTAACTTTGACTTCCCTCAAGAGGAATGAGCAAGCTGAACGCTACTCACAAGCGAACGTGGCTAGACGTTTGCGGGGATTAACTCAGTCATGCTTAATGTGGGGTTTAGTGGCCCGCTAGTCAACAGGGCTCTATCATGACAGCGTGACTAGTTGTGAATAGGTTATTCACCATATACGAACTATAACACGAGCAAACCTTGAGACCGGTACAACAGTCAGGCTTATCAAACAGTAGCATGAGAGGTGCGATAAATATGCTCGGATACCGCTATCCGATCAGTAAGCCATCCATAAAATGACAAAATTTTCCACACAGGCGTGTGTACAATCTGATATTTGAAAACTGTGAGTAGGACTGATTGTGTGCAACCAGGCAAGTTTATTTCTGACCTGCGTGTGGATAGATGATAATCACAAAATTTCTGATAACATCTCCTTTAAAGGCAAACTGGAACTGCCTGAGGTCGACTAGGCCGGTTATAAGCAAGCACGGGGACCTGCTATGGTTCAGACGTGCATAATACAGAAAAATATAAAGCTGAACTGGAATACGTAATTTATGAAAACATTTTATGAGAGGCTTTATATCAATGGTGCGGAAAATCAGGATTCTAAGCATATACTGACACAAATCTTCGGAATACCCTGTTTAAATTTGGTTTAAATACTTTTATTTGTCTACATACTACTTACAAATGAACGATTTGACCGGAACCTTGAAATGTAGTAATTCCTGGAATGATACACTGTCATAATTTTCCGAGAGATACAAATGTATTCAAATGTATTCATCTAAATTTATCTAATTTGAGAAAGGCAACGTGATCATCAATACTAATGTCCCTTGAGAACGGGGACTGAAGGTGAAACCACAATTAGTGCACAGACAAATATCGCTGTATCTCTCTAACTAGAGTAAAACTTACGTCTAGTTTCTTTAAAATATGTCGTAGCGAAATAAGTCCTATGAAGACGGGAATGGTGACAAACTGAGTTTTGATCGACTTGTATCAGTTTGTATAAATATTCATGAGGATTAGGTATTTGAGAGCATCAATCTTAAGCTGCGCGTTTTCATTGATGACTCTTAGGGTGGACATAAGGAACTATTACTTGTTTCTAAAATATTAGAAGGACTAGGCAGAACATCGTAGTTACGACGTAATATCTGTTACACTTTATATCAGTGATGAATGTTTGACCAACTCAAAAAAACGTTATGTGAATAAGACGGCTAAAAGTGCAAATTTGCTAAAGTCATTGACACGGAAAAACCGACTGCAAGGGAAAATTAATCACCGGTTGGTTTTAAGTTTATACAGCCGTCCGTTGAAAGTTAATGAACATTAAAAGATGGCAACATGATCAGTGTGGATTTCAAATGCACGGATAAAGCAGCACAACGTTTTCTACTCTTGGGAGCGATTGACCTGTCTCGGGCATCCGTCAACTTTCCTGCATCTTCGAAAATTCATACAGTGGATGTACAGAGAAACGTCCAGAACCTATGCTAAGGAGTTTAACCTTAAGTGCCCGAAAAGTGTATAAACACACCCGCCAATAAGTAACACTCAACAAGAAAGAAACACCGTTTCACCCATCACGTGACTTTAATTATCTGCCGATTACAGGGTTAGGATGCGCGATCTTATACGACCCTGGTGAACAAGGTAAATTCACACGTACCCAGAAGTGTTTTATTTCTATTGACCAGTTATTACTAGCCATCTCTAGGTTTTTAGATGAGAACCAATTGTGAAAAGTCAGGGCTTTGGCTGGATTCGAACCAGCGACAGAAACACCATACCTCAACGCGGCAAGCGCTCTACCAGCTGAGCTACGAAGCCACGCCAGGAGCTCGGAAATTTCACATTTGGACCCGATTACAGGGTTACGATGCGCCATCTTATACGACCCTGATGAACAAGGAAAATTGACACGTACTCAGAAATCATTTAGTTCTATTGATCAGTTATTACTAGCCACCTCTAGGTTTTCAAAACAACTGATTACCAGTTTTCGACTTCCAGATGTTTAGCTGTATGCGCTGCTTATCAGGCTGATTGGTTTGTGTTCTCAAACATCCCATCTATACCTTGTTTTTGATTTCGTATGATTAACATATTTCAACATGTTTTCTGAAAATTAGAATTAAATTTTGTTAAGGAGTTACTCGTTATCAGACGAAAATGAATTGGTTATCTGCTTTACCAAACTTCCTCCGGAACAGCAAATCCTGAGGAAGGCCATCCGAGGTGGTTGAAAAGTAGAGTATTACAACTTGCTTGGAACTTTGTGTTATTCTCAATCCACCTATCTTTCGAAATGGTTTACATAAGTCAAATGAAATTCCATCATCTGATTGCATCTTTGATGTGTGTTTAGTACGAGAGAACCGGAAGGGTGACACGTAAATCTCGTACGCAACAGCTAGCCGTGGTGCAATTCATAAGGTTTGAAACCACACCAAGCGTTGGCCAATAGACATAAGGTGATGACATTGAAGTATCCGGGGGGTGAATAAGCTATATCGCAGAAACCTCCCGCTGAATACATTGAATCCTTGCGATCAAAGCTGGCTAGCTATACCAAAATACTGACCACAAATTATGAAGAAATGTGTGTAATATTTCACCTTCGGTTTCCAAAGTTGTTCACGTTTGTTACATTCAAACTGCTGCATCTATTCAGCACGACAGACACCACAGTAAACCCCACTGGCAAAGGATACCTTTCTCCGGGAAGTAATTGGAGACAGGTTTTCGTGCTTTTAAGGTGAAAGTATCAGCCATTTAAAAATTACACTGGCAGTAAACGCTAGGAGGAAAGTATTCTTGGTGAAAGCATACTTGCATTAGTATTGGCTGAGTTATATGGGAACAATGCATTTAATTTCAACCTAGAGCATAACAACCATTACGGCAGTGTTTCCTTTTCGTTGTCTCAAACGACAGTCGTAGAACACGACCGTGACTGCCATTTCCACTCTAGACTCCGTTATATCTAAATGGTGAGTCTGAATTGCAGCGAAATCATTCGTCAGTAGCGAAACTGTCCATAAAGGTGGAGAAACCTAGAACTTGTTTCATAATGTAGTGGTTAATATCCATGCTAACACTGTAACCATCAGTTGTTTTTGACAGATTCTGTTTTAGAAACCACACTGCATGGATGCATAACGTTCCTCAAAATAACTATATATATTTCGCCCGGACACATGATCTTAAGACATAAAGGAGCACCGGCATCTCATTGAGTTCATGTGTTATCTGTTTTCCCGTTACTTGCTAAAGCCATTATAATGGACCAATTTGGCTAGCATCTTTTCAAAAACTACATGCGACTGCAAAAAAGTGCGTACTTTTTCTTATATCTTTCAAACTTATTTTGTGAAATAGTAGTGCTCTGTAAAACTTAAATCAGTGGATATTTTGGAAAATATCTCACAAGTTCATTACAAACGTTCCGGCAGACACACCGAACAAAATTTCACAATAATCCTAATCATCATTTTCATGTCCTAAGGCAATGAAGTGGAGCAATTTTTCCAATTGTCTGATTACTGTCTTAACGCAGATTGCCTCATTCACTTCTCCGGCTAATTACGTATTCCTTTACATTCACCGATTTAAGAAAATCTCTTCCTTCTGAGATTAGTAACAATGTTGTTTCTTCACATGTACATGTTCTCTACTTCGCTTTGATTCATTTATGCCTAGTGAATACTACGAGGTTTAGAGAGGTCTCTTAAGATGTGGAGGTGTTTGGTCGTAATTAAGAATCAGTGGGTTACACTTGCTTGCCACTGTTGGTAACATTATTTATTTAAACTTTATGCTTTGAACATCACTCCTAGTTGGTCCAAACTTTTTCAGTCCCATGGACTTTTGCAAAAATCACCATACCCGAATTGTTTTTTTATTTTAGCTCTTCAGTACTGCATATGTTCGCCACAGTCAAGCTCTTTAAGCAAGTTATACTTTTACAAGACAAGTTTGGCAACCAGTAAGCAACTCGCCCAACATCCGGCCATCCCGATAAAAGGGTAGATAACTCTCTGTTTAACTTTGCATGATAACTCAATGAACTAAATGAACTCAATGATGAGTAGTAAGTGTTTTTGGTTTTTCTTATCGATTGAACATCACCCACAATTGATTACAGCTGTTGTATTCCCAAAGACCTTCCCGATAATTACTCACACGCGAAAGTGGTTGAGCGTTCACGTGCGATGATAATTCGGTTATGCCTTATATGTTGTCAATGGCGCAGTGATAATCACGGTTGCCTCATGAAAACTTGGCCAGAGTTCTCGTCCCGCCAGTGGCAAGGATATGCACTACTGATAAGCTCTGATTAAAGCGAGTCGCGTGTTCAGTGCTACTGCTTTTCGAAAGGTGCCCAATGGAGGGTCTATGTGAATGCGACAGATGCGGTCAATTACGGGTGATGTTCAATCTATACGAATACGAACCTGACAACTTAAAGTCGCGAATTGTTTTGAACCCTTTTGCCCAAAAACAAAAGATGCTATCATAGGTTTAGGATTAAAAATAATTACGAACCGGAGAAATTCGTACAAGTAGTTAGGTTTCGGTAGAGAATTCTATATTTTGTACGAAATCGGTCGAGCCAAATGAGAGTTGAATTTCCCAAGGAATGAAAGAAGTCTGTAAAAGTTGTTACCTCACATCATAACACTTTCCCCGACATTATTTGCATTGTAAATGGCATCTTACCTAACAGTTTTCACGAGTACAATGGGCGTTTTAAATCGACACCGTGTAGCTGTAGTTGCTTTTCATCAATGTCATTCTAATGCAGTTATCAAGAACACATAGCCACATTTTGAGATCGTAGATGATTGAAACGAAACCGTTGAGATGACCGATATTTCTCACATAGAAAGAGGAATCTTCTTGGAATACACGTGACACTTCCTGAAAGTTTCCATTGCGGAGATTAGGCGTTGTGCACCCTCTTTCAAAACTTGCAGGAACTGAGGCATTTTTCACTGAATTCTGCTTTATGCTAACAAACGGGAATCGACCGTCGAGGTATTTCCTTTGGTTTTCCGTATGAAACTGTAGTTTTGGTATGTCTACACCTGGACAGGCAATAAAGAGAGGTATGATCAAATTTCTTCCGGCAGTTGTGTCTTCCGCTTGCAGACGAAATCTGCAAATATTATGCGCTGCGTGATATTCATGTCGAACAAAAATTTAGCTTATTCCTCAAACTTGCAAACAATGAAAGTATATCGTTGTTACTTCGTTTGTTTTCCTGTAGTTAGAAAACCTTCTATGGCATTTTGAATCGACGTTTAATCTAAATAACTTACATTATGCTTTCCACAAATATTATATTTTACACTATTACCACTATTACTTAGTCTTTATGATTAGTCGACAACTTGTCACAAACATTTAAAAACATTCTCTCAAACATTCAAGTGAGACGGTGTTTGGAAACAACAGGCAGTCTGTCATCCCACTGTTCACATGTGGATAAAAGACTGCATACATCATAACCAATCAAGTAGTATTTAGATAAACTTTCTTTACTAGTCTATGGTATTTTCTCTTAAACTTTGACGACGAATATTTCTCACTCGACGTTTTGTTAGAGTGAGTAAATTCTTCCACTTTTTCTCCATAGTTATAAATCGTCCAACACAAAATTTCACCGACAAAACATAGGGGTGGGAACGGACAAGTAAATATATTTCCCCCCTCATGTAACAACCTACTTATCCAGCTCAACTAAGAAAATATACTGTTTCAAAACCTCTCTCAAAAATCTCGATCTTCATATTTCGAACAAGGTATTCTCTGTGTGTGGTTACGAAACCTACGATTTCATATTATGGATACCTCAAGAGTGTTTGAGCGTCTGATTACAACCGACATTATTCTAAAACCATTGTTACAGATATGGTATTGTTAGCTAAGAATTTTAGACGTATTTTTGTTGAATATTAGAAGGACAAATACAAGACTGTACTAGCCAATGTAACCTCCAACAATAATCAAATGCCTCATGTTTACTACAGGAACATCGGTTACTATCACCTCGTAGTTCTTCATTTGTCAGACGTAGAGAGTGTCGTGATGTTAAACGAAATCCTGGATCCGTCTTGTCTCTTTTTGTTGTATCTTATTTCATTCACGAACTGTTGAGTATTGCTGATGGGTTGCTGCGTTGTCTCATTGGGTTACAGTATTCTATCAACGTTACTAATGGATTCCTAGAGAAAACAAAAGACGATGAGATGGAGGAAGATGAAATCATATCCACTGGGCTTAATGTGATCAAGGAAACACTGTGACGTCTATTGGAAGAAAACCTCGACAAAATAGATCACTAAAACCGGACACTGTGTGCAACTTCTTCCAGTTGTACCCGGTTACTTATCCCAGATTCAAGGGCACATTCTGTGAACGACTGAAAGGAACTTCGATGCAATTTACTACACCTAAGTCCTCCGTTGAAGCAATCAAGCCATTACTAGTGAAAATCGCGTTGCTGGAGATTAATCCAAAATTGTGGATACAATATACCGATAATAAATTCTTACACTCAGGCACTCTGAGAGAAAGGGAGCACACATATTAACCATCAACCTTCTCAAATGTATCAAATTTACGTCGGAAAAAAGAAGATGACAAAAAGCTATTTTGCTTAGATAGAAGTCAGGTAGATCACTGGACGATCCAGTTTTTCGAAAATAAACATACACGAGACAACCGCCTACCCTTCACAGAAATTCCTTAAACTGCCGCAAAAAACGTGCAAATGAAAGCTAATCAGATAAGGAGAAACGCGTTAAAACACTGCGGAACTCGAAAAAATTAAAACATTGACTCCTCTGTGTATTTTTTCGCGAAAAATATTCACGAAGATTTAAACAGACGCCGTCTTTTTCAAAAGAAGACAAACATGAACTGAAGTTGAACTTCACTCACGTTTGACCACAGTCTTCGCAGTCAGGCAGACATTCCTGCCAGCTTCTTCCGGAAAAAGCAACAGACACGAGTTTCGCTCTCGTCAGAGTTCGTCAGTAATGCCTACTTTTGTCACGACGGGCACTAGAACTCCGGCCACGCTTTCATGAGACAACCGTGTTTACCACTGCGCCATCGATCTTACATTAGGCAGAACCGAATTATCATATGTGGACGCTGAACCACTTTCGCTTGTGAGTGATGACCAATTTGTTCAATCGTTTGGACAAGAGATACATTAGCAGTCTTCTCGATTCCCACAAATAACCCTGCGATTAGGACTCCCGAGACAGGCAACCGGAGATCTAACCCCCGCCGCGGCAAGGATATGCTCTACTGAAGACCTATGGCAAGAGCGAAACTTGATTCTAGTGCGTCATTCGAAAGAGGCTGGCAATTAAACATTGACCAAAGTCTCGACTACTCATCAGTGAATATGATGTCAACAGAACAACTAACAAAACAAACTGTTCCATCATACGTAAAAAGTGAACGGAAATTGCTGCACGACCCATGGAATCACTTGGCACGGTAGCATACAAAAGAGTCGCAACCACAGGCAACATGGTGAAGTTAAAAGAATGTCTCAAAGCAAGCGATAGTAGAAGCGTGCAACGACTGCGAGAAACATTCTGTCGATCAAACCGGGCGAAAGCCACTCACGTGACTACCTGAACTTGGGTTAACCATCAACAGATGCAACCAGCTTTTGTTAGTATCTGACCACGAGAGCCCAGTTGGGCACACTTTCAAACGAACATCAATACATCGATAACCTGACAAACAAGGAACAACAAAGCACATAGAAGAAAGTAAGAATGACCGTTCAAACGTAAAAGAAACAGTAACGCATCAATCGGCTATAAGGTCCAATAGTCAGAGACCAGATGTAACTGACTCCCAGCTCGGGTCATTCGGACAACTGCAACAAGAGGTATCCAGTCAGACTTTGAATCAAAGATCATCTTACTACCATGTGGTACGATGACCGTCCACCGAACTTCACCAGCGGCAACTCTTAACTCCACAAACGGATGAGTTCAACTCAGTGAAGGATGAAATATTTGAAATCTATAGGCCAATCTCGGCAAACAATTAAAAATCAAGACTGCCAGCCTGCGTTACCGATTCAATCATTACTTAACATGTGAATGCCACATTGATAAGATAACTCTCATGGTTTCTACGTAGTAATAGATTTCCTCAATTTCTCGACCTAATATGAAAGGACATGCCTTAGAAAGCTACACTTGAAAATTGGGTATGAGTAACGGCAAAACAGCATCCTTAACTTGCTGCATCATGTGTCAAAAGAGAAAAAATAGTAAACACCTAGAATTAATCGGCAGCAATTATTCTTTCTGGTCAACACAATACGCTATGCTTCACTGCCACTGTAACGAAAGTTCAGCCCGAAGACAGCTTATATGCAGATTCGAAAGCCAGTAGTGTGGATGGAGTGGGTTTCTGCAGAAAAGAATGCACTGTATTCATAACTGACTAACATTTCCGTAAAAAATGGGAAAATTTCCAACTAAGTTACGTCACTCCTACCAAACGTAAAAATGCCTAGACAATCACTCAAAAATTCTACAGTGACGAAGTTTCTTAGGTTATGAAAAACAGCGATATATTTAATGACTTTGATTCGTACAAATGTTTTAAAAATACTCAACTTTGCATTACCAGTGTTTGTTTTCATGCAACAGAAAGCGCACTAACAGGTTGGGCCACTGTTAACTTGGCTCCGTGTGGAAAATATCAAAATATCAATTATTCGGGTCTCGGAACTCTGGATTAGCAGAACAAAATTAGATTTGCTCTTATCTGAGCTCAGGACCGGGCTAATTGTTGTGATCTGTGAAAGCAGATAATATTACTTTTTGCTTTAGAAAACTTAAAAAGTTTTGTAACCGCGGTTTGCTTGTGTCTGTATTCTGGAAAATATAAACAATTTCATATTCCAGATGCATAATTTGCATTGTTGATTTAAGGTCCCCGTTATGCACCTGTAACTTCTCGCACACTGCGCATTCACGCCTCAACAGATCATTTCCGAAAGACCTTCCTTTAGTTTATACGATCATTTGATTGAGCCTGACTTAATGTAGAGCCTTGGTAGAACTTGCTAGTGAATGAGCATTAGAATAGGTTCCCAGGTCCGGTACATATCAAATGTTGGCAGGCCAGAGCAGCGCATAGGGATTGCTCGTGAATAGCTACACGTAATTTGTGGATCCATCGTGAGGTCAAATCATAAATGAACGGTGGTTAGCGCGACAGACCAGACTAGTGATACACTCGTGGACTTAGGAGACCCGCCAGCAATCTCTCAGAAGTATTTTGTGTGAGGTTGGAAAAGGATTTATTCCACTAAAACAATAATTAGTGCAAGACATTGTCTATTTCCTAAAAGAGTTTAGTGAAGAAAGGAAAGTTTTGTAGTAGGATCTCTTAAAAGATAAATCTTAGTGCCACAGAAATAAATGTGATGTTATATTTTTATAATCTCGAGTTCCACGTCTTATTATTTGGACCACGGTAAAGAACTCCTTGCTCATACGTTGTCAGCTTTTTACTCGTGTACAGTTGCGACTCCTTTTTGCGTGAAGCTTTCAACCGGTAATTGTATTGTCTTAATGCCGTACTGTTGGAAGCTTCATTCTTAACGTTGTATCCTAAGTCAATCCTTCACACTCGAAACTATCAGTGACCGGCTTTTATGGACTAAACTGTCTGGCACAAATTCACCTACATGGTTTAGCATTTTCTCGTAACCAACACCATGTTTCAAGTTACCTGCTGTAAACGTCAGATACATAGTTTTTACTCCATCAGCTGGTTTTGTGCTGTGTTGTATGCAGGTCGGGAGATACAGAAAGCCTAGCGGAATGCAGTTACCGAACAGTCTCGAGTACATGAAAGTGAGGAAGTAACATCAAATAATAACTGATAGAAAACTATCAAAGAAAACGACATTCCTACAAATAACAATTTTTTTCAAAGTTTATCAATAAAAATGTAGTAGAATAGTTAAATTCTGGTTGTTTTATATCGCGTTACACGGATGATTCAAAAATCGCACAAGTGTCATTTATTATGTTTATCCATCTTGCATAGATGATTTTCTCATTGCATTTTTGCGAATAATTACTCAAACCGTATCGCTTCATAACAAACTGAATTTGATGTATTACAAACACGCATGCCAAAAACGTTTAAAAATGTGTACGTTTTTCATTTCTGCTTATAATCACTTAAAGTATGCGTTTTTTTGTGAGCTACCGAAACACGTTATTTACCTTGCACGCACGTGAACTACTTGTTGACAAACGAAACTTTAAATTGTAAAAAAAATATTTTCACTTAGAAAAATATCTTATCTTCAACCTGGGTTACGTATGGGCAGATCTGAGTTCAGTAATGGATTTCTCGTAGTTCTTGGAACCGGTAAAGCAAGTTGCGAAATTTAAGAGAAACCCAATTATGAAAAATCTGAACTACTGCTGGATTCGAACCGATGACAGAAACAACATGCCTACACGCTACAAGTGCTCTACCAGGTGAACTATGAAGCCGCGCTGGAAGCTCAGAAATTTCATACATGCACCTAGTTACCCATCCAACAAAATGTGCCGTAAGGTATCCACCAAATGATCCAGCCGACTGACCAACGAAGCAGGGTTTCTCTATCAGTTTACCCTAAAACCCACCAACGCCACCGACATCTTGTCGGTAATGCAATTTTTTATAGTCAGGTAAACGTGTCAATTACAGAATCCATGTAAATGTCAAACAGTCACCATAGAAAACCTTCCTTGTAAACAGTATTGCCTGATGTGGTCGTGTAACAATGACTTTACCTGGAGTGTAAATATCCATCCTCTAAAAACAGGCAGGTTATACACAGGTCCATTGTCCCGTCACTCAAATTTACAATAATTTGGTATCATTCAATGACCACCTATTCCAAATCGCAAAGAATTCACTAATATTGCTCCCATTAAACAAGGACTAACAAAAGAGTCATTGTCTGAAACTTAGCTACGGAGTAGACTGGTTACTTTGCAGACAGAATCTCCTGGCAATTGTGGTCTGTTCACATTAAATCGCATTGCCTAAAGCTGAACTCACTACTGAACAGTTTACTCCACCGACGTATACTAGAGGGTCAGCTTGAAGTAAAAGCATCTTAACTATCATTTCAATCCGATAACCGAGACCAGTAGATGCGCGATTCTGTCGGAGCCTTGTTCAAATGAATTTCACCGTTTTCTGATTGATGTGGTTGTGCGTCAGTAAACTTATCAGGAAATTTTTTATATACGTATTCTCTGCTTCCACAAATCATCCGATATAGTTCTGGGCAGCCAACAAGAATACAGAACTGCAAAATTTATACGTATACATATATATGTATGTATACACACAAGCGAATGAACTTAGTGAAACAAGCGTACGCATCTAGAATCTAGAGGCGATTGAGTTTATGCACATTTCCAACAAATGTTCTTAACCTCCGGAAGAATTGTTTGATTTTACCTTGTCTGATGTAGCCTAAACAAGTGATCCTCAAACGAGGCATTAGTTATGAGATTCAATATTATCAATTCAAACATACTCCCTATTCTTCCTCACATGAAACGTATCCGCAGATGTATTATTGGCATCAAACTGTAATAAACTCAAACCATACACATGTTAACCACGGGCTAGTTAGACTGTAAAATATTTCCCGTCAAGTGAAACAAAAAGAAACAGAATGAAACACGCACTTAGATGGTACTTGCTTGATAACTCTACACAGTATACTTGTACTAAAGGAAAAAAGCTGTTAGAATTTGTGATAATATTTGTTCACCGAAAGTAATACTTCAGATTGGGAAAGGAGTCTCCCAAAAATGGATGAATTACAATGGTTATTACTATCTCTTTACTCACAAGCATCATAACTCAAACGACAGTCCACGCAGTTCATGAACATCACACAAATACTAAATATCAGTCGATTACGTCATCTGTTGTGACCGTAAAAAAGCTGCATGTGGGTTCACAGATGAACTTGGCGCAGACTCAACACTTCATGCTACTAGGTAAATTAAGGTAGCTTTTGTGTTCTGACAACAAGAAAATTGAAGTGATCGCCCATATTAACACTTACATCAACTGAGTTACCATTATCCTTAGGCAGCGACAATACCTTCCACCTTGGAGGACGCTAAACTGCAGCGACATAATCAAAATAAGATCAGTTTTGGCATTTTTTCTGGAGCCAGTGAGACAGAATATTGGTGTACTACACGCAGCACGAGTACCAAAATAAGAAAACGGCAGCTAATGGAAGTTAAACCCGGTCAGTCTTGCCAAACGACAACCAACGAGACAGTCAACCCCCATAGGAACATACATCCAAAGTCCAGCCGGTTCTCTCATCTCCAGATCTCATCGTTTTTTCGTTTGTTTAATAAGTTTGCTGTTGCGTCCCTATTAAATAAAACTGAAAATGTATTGTCCGTATTAGCTGGCGCATTTTATAACGAAGCACACGAAACAAATCGCGCATTACCGTATTCTTTGGTTTTCGGGGTATCATTATCTATGAGATTGTGCAAACCTGAAAGTAGAATCCAACGTCAGCTGTCAAAAGTGAAGCTTCACTATTTTGCTCCAAGCTGTTCAAGGAATATTCAATGTTAAATGTGTGGTTCCGTATCATTCCAGCTAGCCAACCGGTCTGCACCCGTGAGATCGGATGCCTGTGCATTTCGAATTGGTCTGAACTGCATTTTCTCGTTTGAATGATGACGCCCCAAAACCGGATTATTGTTAACTTCGCGATCATCGTATGAGGCTGTCACGTCCACTGCCTTGTATGGTAGTTGCTTATCATATATATTCAAATTCCTTATGGTGTACTGTCTGTCTCGTTCCCAGTAAACGTTTGGGCTAGTCTTCGCCTTCATACTTTGAGAATCCAACCGTATTGTGGGGTGCATAATTGTTGTAGGGATGGTGAAATACGTTGTCAAATAAGTAACCTGGCACATACATTCATTTTAAAAGACGTCTGTCCTAGTGACATGACGAAACCATGTCTCCTTGTGCGCAAATCAATCTAAGTTTGTGAGTTACCCGTTAAGTGCATTCATTTCCCTTTCACATATTCATCTTGGTTGTAAATCGACTAAGTTTGATAACTACTAACTAGTGGTGTACATGACTAGCTTCATCTAGGCCATCCCTTAACATCTAATATTGTTCTTACCTCATCAGTAGGCATGATACTGCCAGATGGATTGCACATCAGTGGGGCTGTTGTATAGATGAACGTCAAAAGTAGACAAAGTCACAAACAACACTACCCTCGGCCGGATAGCCTAAACGTTGTGGATTGAGTGGAACGTCCCGTCACGTTGTTAGAATGATTCAGTTAATTTCGATGTTCTACTGCTCAGCCAGGGTTGGTGATGTTGGCCGATCAGTTCAGATAAAAAGTTGGTCTCGTGGTCAACTCAAAGACGATTTAATACAAATACACAGAAAGAGGTTCCGAAAGTTGACATTGCCCTTTAAATGTAAGCAAAAAGCGGATTAAAAATTTGGACGGCACGTCGTTTAAGCACATTAACTTCGATCACAACTGCATTTGAAAGCTTCTGTATGAATGTTTCAGAAAACGTACACTCACCAAAGAATAAGCCTATGCGAAAGTTCTTCGCTCCTGCCAGATGCAGTTATTCGTTTAATTCTGGTATTGCAAAACTCAGTCCACAAACCTGTCCGAGTAACAACTCTGTACGAATATTCAGGGAACGCAGGTCATTTCGTCAACGTTGGTGTAAGAAATGCATATACTAACGGTTCTTCTGTCAAACGGCCATTGTTCGGTTTTTTTCAGTAAGTAGCAAGTGTTTACCCAAATAATTGCAATGTCGGTTTCAAATATTCACTGTGTGTGATGTGCACTGAAATGAACCATTGGTAGTACGGTCTGAGGGAAAATCCAGAAAGCAGAATTGGCGCTTCTCATTGGCCATAAAGATGCAAGTTTTACCTTGCGGGATCGATTCTGAAAAAAACATCAGCTGGATATACCTTATTAGGGAATATGCATAAGATGATGTTCACACGAATCTTATATAAATCGCATCGACCAGCAGATGATCTTGGTTGTCCATACTGCAGTTTTGTTAACAGTGGTTCGACAGGGTTCCTCTTATGACACTAGGTTTTTTAACAGATATTTTCGGTTAAATGAAACAACACTGTAAACGCGCAGACTGAGTAGTTTCT